>JAOQGN010169258.1:0-11158 GCA_027564295.1 Himantozoum antarcticum | reverse complement strand
ACAATATATGCATGCAACTGATAGACACTGAATTTACCAAAAGCCATGTGCTACATAAAATATTTAACCGAAATACAATCATTATGCGGCTGCCGCATGCATAACGATGCATGCGGCTGCCGGAGTAGCCAGCCCACATCCTGTTGAGCTGATCTATATCTGGCAGGGCCGGTTAGACTCCTAGAAAAGGTTTCTTCGACACAGGCAAACATAGAACTGCTGTGACACCCTATGGCAATTCATACAATACAATTAATTAATATGCAAAGGGATCATACTGTTTACATAATGACATATGTCACAATACATAGTGTCACAATATTTATGTGCAATGCTCGTTATCGTTATCCAGTTCAACTTTTGCACAGTGCCAAAATATCGTTATCGTTCAACTTTTGCACAGGGCCAAAACAAATATAAATATATTTTTTATACATATAGTATGAATGCAAAATGAGATAAAAGGTATTTATTACATCTAGAACAACACTATTACGTTGGAAAATAGCAACACTCGTAACTGGGACAGAACCTAGACCCTTTGCAGCACAGTGCCTAGACCAGTGATAGAGAATGCATCCGCTACACCAACTCGGCAAACCTTAAAAGAGGAAGCTTCGCGGTGCACTTCAGCATTCACCAAACCACCGTACACAATGAAGCCAGAATTCATGCCCCTGCAGAGTGCACAAACTCCGACAGCTAGGTGCTATGCCACAAAGGGTCCGGGTTCTGTGCCAGTTAAGAGTGTTACTATTTTCTGTGAAGTTACTATAGCATATTGTAAAATTCACTATTACATTAGTTTGTATGTGCATTGCTGTCACGCAAACAAAGAAAGAAATAATTAGTGATAAACATTGATTGGATTTCTTCTTATAGTGTAATTCTTGCACGTATCCTCTGAATATTAAAATACAGCCAAACCTCTCTAAACAGAAGCCAAGCGACTGAGAAACTGACTTCAGATATGGTAAAATTGTACGACAGAATCAAACTCACATTCATTAAATGCATCTATCAACCTTCGTTAAAATTCTTTTTTAGGAGTTGCCCCTTCTCTCATTACTTGTTTCTACCTTCTGTACAATACAGTCCCATGATAGCTAACTCTAACCTAAGATTTGCAAAGGTTCACTATTTGAGTTAGTTATTTGCAGTTACATCTCTCATATGACTAGTAGCATACAAGTGTTAGTCTGATACTATCAATTGGCTGATGCATGACATTGTGCTATACATAGTGCAGTTGACTAGTCAATTTTAGTTTACAGCTGCCATAATTTGATCTGAATTGTTGAAGGATATTAGGTCCTTTTGAACAAAATGATCACGTTCTCTATTATCTATTCAGTATCTAAACTGAATGGCGATAGTTTGAATGCTCAAGAGCGTCCACTTCATTGGAATTTCAGAATCAAAATGAAACTACTTACTGGTGATGCAGAAAATTCCCATAAAATGACAACTACTCCAATTCGTACATTTTCTGAAGTGCGTGAAAGATGGGGTTGCCTGTTGTTGTTCATACCGTAGCAAATGGGCATGGATGCTGCAAAACTTAACTTGTTGCTGAACGGTGACATCATTCTACGTTTTAATAGCGATTGTCCTTGCTTAGGATAATTTGTTTAGTTACATGCTCTGGAACAGGAAATTAGTCGTTCATAGAATGTGTCTGGTTTATGAATATTTTTGATTATAGTATTCTTTGCCATTTTCAATAATTCATTCAGTGAATGAATGTTCCGATTTTCCAAAAGCCCCTATTGAATTCTACCTTTTGTTTTTTCTAGTTGTCACTAAACTATTTGTACATTAGGAGACCAAGAATGTTTGGTTTAAAGAACTTTGCTCCGGTTGTGTAAATAATTATACAAAGATTATAAAATAATGGAACCATGTTTGGGACTAAGCTTTAGGTTCGGAGGTTTGACTGTATTAATTTCAAAATAATCTAGCATAAATTTCCACCAACTATAGACATAGACACATAACTCCAAAAATTCAAATTGTGACGTTACAATTTTGACTAAAAATAGGTGCCAACTGAAAATTCTTTTTTTATTGGTAGGCTTCCAGATAATGAGAGAATTGGAGGGTAAGGTGTTTTTTGATCCACCTTAAATTTCACAAATGCAATTTAAAGGTTTTGAACTAAATGTTGAAGAGAGAAAAGCACTGAAAAAAGATCTGCGCTTGAACAAAAGATACAATTTTTCGAGAAATATCTAGCAAGGTCTCCATCATACATCATGGGACTCATACAAACAGTCTCCATGGACTTTCATCTTTCTCCATATATACATATCCTGTATATGAGAATTCTCCAGCAGTAAGGTCCACCCTGCTTGCAGCAGTGATGTCACATTCTGAGCTCCCAAACCCTATTAATGAAAATATAAGTAATGTTATTTGCACATGATGATAACGATGAGTATGAAAACTTTACCAAAGCTCAAAAAGGGTCATGTTCAATTTATGGTCCGGGTATACCTGATAAATAGCGGCATTTTTTGTTCATTTTAGTGCCCATACCTGACATATTTTTGGCATACCTGCAGTATACCAGCCATACCTGAAGTATACTAAACCAGGTTTTACCAGGTAAACTTGTTTGTCGGCGACAATGTGAACAACATGTGAGTGCTTTTACCCAAACCACACAGTGCCGGGTCATAAACTACACATGACAAAATATCGAAAGGCACGGAAACTGTACATATTTATGCTCAGCTTTTGAAAATCTTGCAGCAGTGGCATAGGAGAGCGATAGGTCAGAAATCTTTGTACACCTGAGGTGATGGAGTTTTGTTGAGAGGCGTGATCTCTGATCTTTTCTTTATGGATGGAAATTTTCCAACTGTAATAATGTAGCTATAAAAATGACAAGCATGTAATGAGACTGCGATGACGTTAGAATTTAGCCTACTAATCAATTGAGGATAGTCCTCAGAATGTGTAGCTTTCCGTGTGTTGATTGACTTTAATCTGTTTGTTATATCATTTATCTATATATCAGAAGCAATCAATAGTGCAGATGGTACTGTGGACATGTCAAGTGTGATGTTGCGATGATGTTCTGTATATACACATCCTAGAAAATTGCGCCACAAGTTTCTATTTTTTTGAAGTGAAACTCTTAAAATCTTGCGATTTTGTTATCATGACTACTGTTGAGTATTGGTATGCCCCTATAGGAGGAAGACGACTACCACATCATTGGGAGGACATAAATCACTAAATTTATCTAAACTAAGTTTCACAGTTGCGACATAAGCTGATAAATCGAGAGGGGATAACTCATAATATGCCATGTGCCTACAATCAAGTGTTGTCATTTCACATGAAGGTGATAATAGCAAACTTTTTCCACCACAGTTTTCCTTCGCAGTCTTTTGTGAATGTTGGTTTCTTCACTACCTAAAGGGGGGTCATAGCCAATCCCCCCCTGGTAGTAGAATAGTGAATTGGTAGTGAATTGCGTGCTTCTACACTTAATATATAGTTGATAATGTCGAGCTCTGAGAAATTGAGCTACGCAAGAAGCTGATGGATAGCCTGTTCCCGTTGGTGACGTCAGAGGATGTTGCAGGGAGTCAAGCATACGTCTAAATATTTGGATCGAGAGAGGATAACAAATAATATCATAATTATTTCTTAAGCTTCATATTGTAATGGCTTTGGGCCTACTGTACTCTAAAGCAGGGTCCAGGCCATCACAAGTCTTCAGGCTGTTGTTAAATGCTGGAGCTCGGTAGCTCAGTAATTCGTTCGAACTTGTGATTATTTGGTGCCTCCTCAGTAGAGCAAGGTATTTTGCATGTATGTGACAATACTTCTATTTAGAAACAAAAATACAGAGTGGTAGGTATCATGTTAGCTTATTATTTTATAGAGCCTTGGCTCAAACAGAAAGTAGGTAAAAATCTTGGCGAATAACTGGAGTGCCAAGCCTCCCTAGATGTGATTTATCCAAAGTCCTACTCTCAACTGGGCTACAGTACATAATGCAACATCAATTTATACTATTCTGTGACCACTAGGGGGAGCAAGCTGCTCAGTAGAGGTCGGTAGAGGTCGGTAGAGGCTGGTAGTAGGTCGGTCCATGCCTTAATAGCTGGTTAACAGTGAGTATAAACATGTTAGATTAAGTAGTATGCCGGTATAATGAAATTCGCACATCGTAGATGTTATACCGGTCATATAAACAATATAAAAGTGCAGAAATGTAAAATACAAGTGGTTTCAAGATATGCAAAATTGAAGTCAGTTACAACCACTTGTAGTGTATAAAAATTAATTACAATAAGATAAAATGGTACAATATGATAACATATGGACCGTATAGTTCCGATTTAAAGCACATGGGCTTATATTCGGGACCACTGTATGGAGGAAAATATTTTTGAGTCTCACTGTACAAGCACATAGAATAGAACTATAAGCGCACCTGAGCCTCTAATTGAGACTGGTGAGCTTTAACTGAGATCAATTGTCTGTCCATGGTTTTGGGACTACATTTTGTAGAACTGTATAAACATTGATGTCCACCGGAATGTTTTTATTAAAATGCACAAACCGGAAGTGTGTGATCTATGAAACGGCAAATGTTTAATTTAGCAACTTCAGTAAATTAAACTTTATTTTAGTATATTTTTAAAGTTTCCTGGTTATCTAAGTATTGAAATACAAAATATGAAATACTACTACAGTACTGCACTTCGTCGAATTCATGTTTGGTGTCCTGCCCACTCCAGGGGTCACTGTCATCATAACTGGTGATTTAGGTGAGAACATTAATTATAATCAACCTACAGTTTACACAACATTCTCTTCCCATTTTGTTCAATCAAAGTGTAGATTTTTTTTTTTCATAACTTTGTATTATATTTGTAATTTTACTTTATCGCTAATTTATACATTTATGATATTTTATTGCTTTCACATCTAAAACCGAGGTGATATAGTAAGTTATGATAACTCCTTGCTATAACGACTCTGTGACAGTTTGCTTACTGTTGGTGGGGCATTTGCGTCCATAGGCGGGAGTAACTACATGGCCCCCACCCATAACGCCATGTTTGAAGACTACTTTCCAAATTGGTCAAGTGGATTTTGAAGCAACTGATATTGTGTAGCCACACTCACCTCAAACTTGTCATATTGTTTTCTCTTCTCTGCCTTGTCAGTTGCATTGGGAGTTTATGTCAATATTTTTGCCAATCAGAAACAAGTGAGTACCAGAGAAATATACATCTTTGTCTTTTTCACATAACTCCAGAACTGAGTCTCGCTTATAGACGCACTTTATGTTCAGTACTCTGTCACTGGGAGTCTCATTCCATAAGCGCATCCATTTTCTGTTGGAATTTTGGTCCCGTGTTTATGGAGCATGCGATTATACTTCCATTCCCTCACTATATAAGCGCACAGGACTATAAGCGCATGGGCTGTAAGTCGAAACTATACGGGGAAGTAAAAACGAATTAAGTGTACTCGCGCAAATTCTATATTGATTTTATACTCTATCTTAGATCTTTTGCTATAAAATTATTGACTATATCCATTTTCCGGTCAAGGGCATTACTTGAAGAAAATAGAAATTGTTCTGAGATTAATCAAATTATTAAATTTATTATTTAATATTTTATGGGTTGCTCTCACCCACAGAACTAACCCAATTATCTTTGGAAATTCCAATAGCAATTATTAGGAACCTTAGGCGCTGTCAGACAAACATGCACCCGTACACCGTGCTCTAATTTGAGCGGCGAACCAACCAACCTGCTGCCTGCTGCAAACCAAATGCTATAACAGCGTGCACTTCATCAAAATTTCAGAATGGAAATGAAACTTGCCTGTCATGTGGAAAATCTCGATACAATTACAACTACTCCACTTCGTATGTTATCGGAAGTGCATATAAAACGGCGTCACCTGTTGTTGTATCATAGCCTAGCGAAAGGGTACGGATGCTGCAAACCATATCCTGTCATTACACGTTTGCATTCAGACAACGACAGTGCAGGTTCTTTTTGAGTTTCATGCTTTGCACGCCCTCTGGAACTGGTAACTAGTCGTTCTTTTCATGCGGTGGGTTTCACATGCATTTCCATTACAATATTTTCAAATATTTTCATTCATTCAGTGAAAGAGTGTCCTAGAACGTGAAGCTTGTCGGAGGCTTTTGTACATGAATATTGTTAATATCCTACAAAGCAGCATTTCAGTATTTTACGCAAGTTTTTAAGGTGCCCCATGAGAAATAGCCCCATAGTAAGGTGCCCCATGAGAAATAGCCCCATAGTAAGGTGCCCCATAGTAAGGTGCCCCATAGTAAGGTGCCCCATGAGAAGTAGTGCCCCATAAGAAGTAGTGCCCCATGAGAAGTAATGCCCCATGAGAAGTAGTGCCCCATGAGAAGTAGTGCCCCATGAGAAGTAGTGTCCCATGAGAAGTAGCAATGATATTATAGAATTATGTTTAACTTCATATGAAATATTATACTCTGTATAAGTGACCTATTTCATCATTGCATGGCTCTTTCCGGTATGGCAGACTTTGACTGTATAATATGGTGTACACACTTGCTTTCGTTTCACATTTGTATTTAGAAGAATTGTGTCTTCCTCATTCACCAATCTTGAACCTGTTAGCAATTAATACATACTTGTGAACTTGTAATAACAATAATTTTAACTTTTTCCTAAATTTCCAAACGATAAAATTGAATAGGAAATGTTTAGGAAATAAACTCAACCTTAAAAATGAATAGGCCTACCGTAGATACTTAGATACTTAGTCTATTTGCCAATTTTCCAACAGAATATACGTCACATCTCAAATCCCTCCCCATCAAAATCAGATAACAATAATAGGATAGGACTTTACAAATATACACATGCTTATAAACAAACTGATATATTCCACCAATGGGCTCTACCAATGGTGGGCTCTACCATTGGTTGGCTCTACCATTGGTTGGCTCTACCATTGGTTGGCTCTACCATTGGTGGGCTCTACCATTGGTGGGCTCTGCCCTTGGTTGGCTCTACCATTGGTGGGCTCTACCATTGGTGTGATCTACCATTGGCATCTACACTGGCATCTACAATTTAACAAATTGTTGGTCAAAGCTGCTCCTCAAGCTGCTGTCCTGCTCCAAAACGTGTATTGACAAGGAACAGTTTGGTATTGCTACGTACATGGAAACATTTCATTCTGAAAGTAATTTTCAAAATATAGATACAAATTGGTTCATAATCATCAAAACAATTACAATAAAGTGTATTGATTGAGGTTTAATTTTTTATCTATGCGCTGCTAATTATAGACATTATGTCTAGCGTAAAATATTGCGGCTCTATTGTGGCTCTTTGTGTCTATTAGCTGGTCAGTGATTGGGCGTGGGGTTGGGCGTGTGACAATTTTGTGCATATACAAAGATCGTACAAGCTCAAACCCAAATTAATAGTAGTCGATTTTGCTATAAAGAAGATGGTATCAGAAATAATGCATTTAAATCCTGTACTTTGATTGCCTACACTTATATAGATCAGCGTAATGACAGCCAAAATTATACATTTAGATAAAAAGATAATGAGATGAATGGGAATGATAGTCTAAATAGTATACAGTATTATGTGGTAGATATGGTATATGGTATGTTGCCGTTCATTTCTGCTGCGTCAGCATTCATCAATAAAATATTACATACTCTTATAATATTGGACCAGAAATATCTCCCAGAAACAGCAGAAGCTGAAGCGGTGGCAGCAGAAGGACCAGCAGCCACCAGCACCCACCAGCACCCACCAGCAGCCACCAGCACCCACCAGCAGCTACCAGCAGCCACCAGCACCCACCTGCAGCCACCAGCACCCACCTGCAGCAGACTAGCAACCACCAGCACTAGATGTGAATTATGAAGATGAGAATTTGCCAAATTGAACTACATACAGAAGTAGTTTGGGAACACTTTCGGAACACTTACACTATTAGATAATTATTTGTCGTTATTAATTAGATGATGATATTGAGATAAATTATGGCAAGTAGTTCCTGGAAAAGTAACCAAATGAAACTCATTTTGCTATTATTATATAATAATTATATTTGTCATAGAACATAACACAAATTATTTATAATTGTTAAATTTATAATAATGGTTATAAAATATTTACTAGACTGTTCCTCGGGTATGACCAACATGTTCCTTGTTCCTCAGAGCACGATTGACGGAACGGAACACGGAACATTCCAGTTCCGGCACAGCACTATTCTGTATAATTCATCTAATCTAATAATAATAATAATAATTGTAATATAATGTCATTCCAACTTGTCCCTTGGTTCACATTACTTTTCCAAAATATTTTGATGAGTGAGGGAGACATACATTAAATAATTAAAGTCCAAAATGGCATGAGGGCGGCATGGCATGAGGGCGGCATGGCATGAGGGCGGCATGGCATGAGGGCGGCATAAAATCATTTTATTTGAGCAAAGATGGTATGAGGGAGGCATACAATTACACTGTAATTTATTCAGCACAAAAATACCAAGAGGGAAAGGTATAATAATTTATTAGCCTCTCACAAATGGATGAGCGAGGGTAGTCTGAACCAGTACTAGTCTGAACCAGTAATAGTATGAACCAGTAATTCAGTTGGAATGCCCTAAGGTAACTTTTCATGAAATTGTCAGACGGAGGCTTGTAAGTTAAGCTGCTGCTTATAATAAGACTGTCTAGCTATAAAGGCTATACATTTATTTACTAGTAATATAAAAAACAACAAATATATAAAAGAAACACTTGAATTATATACTATAAATATACACTAATTAAAAGTCAAACAATACTTCAGTGTACGAGGCTGCATACCATACACAAATAATAACTTCATAGGCACTTTTAGACAATGACCACGATCTGGAAGGGAGGGGAAAGGGGAAAATTATGAAAGGGGAAAACTATGAACGCTATAGCAACGTCACTTTATGCATACAAAGTATACATATAAATATGCTATTATAATTATTATATTTATACCAAGTTTTGAAGGTTGGAATATTATTATATAATATGTTATTATACTAAGTTTCTGTTTCACCAACTATTTTGAAGCGGATGCAAACTTATTATATTCACATAATAGTAATACATGTTTTATGATTATTTCTAGTGCCGTTCCGTGGCCCAATATTTTAATCACGATTAATCTTTTGAGCAAAAAAATTTATCTCAATTAATCGTGTTCAACTATAGCAATTATTCATGGCCATTCATTATAGAATCTTCAAATTAAGCAATAGTAAAATAAAGTTTATTTGAAATTATACATTACAATTATTCTAATATTCATTGTTGCTTGATATTTGTGAAATTGCTTGCTTCTAAAATATAGAATATATTTTTTCCACAAAATCTTCAGTTCTATAATATATTCTTATTTGTTTGTAAATAATAATAATAACAATATTTATTATTATTATTATTTATTTGTATATTCTTAATTGCAACTGCCAGTAGTAATGTAAACTGTGAATGTATTTAATATAGAGTTACGATAATATCTTATTTTTTCCAAAGAAGATTAGTTAGGAGACTAATCAATCTTGAAAATGATCCTTGAAATTATTTAATCTTGGCCAATCTTAATTAACCTTAAAATAACTCGATCAAGGAACGGCAATAATTATTTCATAAATAAATTGAAGTTTGAACACAAGGAGAAAATTGAAAGAAAACAGGTATTGATGAGACTCCAGCAGGCAGCAGGCAGCAGGCAGCAGGCCGCAGGTAGCAGGCAGCACCAATGGACACCTTTGGTCCCTGTACTAAAAGTCATCTTACCTGATGTTGCCAGTTACAAACGGAATGTTTACAGATTTTAGCAATTTCAACATTGATTGACTTTAAGTTTAAACTTTTATGAAAATTACTTTTTTAAAATCAGCAATATTGGCAGCAGGCAGCAATATTGACCACATACTAGCGGTTCTCGTGCCTGACAAAAAAGCTGAACAATTTATAAGCATTATATTTAATAATTAACTGTAGTAGATTTCTTTGACTAACTTCGCAAGCTATTTTATGTTTGTTGTTTATATTCAATTTTCCTTCGGTAATAATAAAGTTTTTTCATTCCTTTGGCCTTTTAGAACACTTCATTTACTGAAGTACTTTGCTATCCTCAATTGATTCTATATTTAAATGATACAGTAATAATCAAGTTTTGCCTTTCCTTTGGCCTTTCAGGGAGACTTGATTTACCGAAATTGCTACTATTCATATTTACCAAAGTTGCCTTCTCTCTATTAATTTCTACGAGTAACTATTACTATATATCTTTGAGTACAACTTGCAGGTATAATAACAGTGTCTAAAAATGAAATTCATTGAAACAATTATTTTAAAAAAATGAACAATATATTTATTTTAATTTTATATATTGGCTATTTTAATTTTTCCGCTTGTCGCAGGGAGAGATCACATTTACTACTCACGGTACTCATTAATGCCCTCATTCTCTGAACTCAAGTAGAAACACTCAAGCTACATTATACAATATATAATGGGAGTTCGAAATGTACATGCATAATATATTGTAGCTATCATTCACTTGGACATTCAAATTCACATCATACATACAAATATTAATGTCCAGGAAAACCAAAATCATCGTTTAAGTTTATGCTATTGAGCATGCCAAGGATAGTTCAATCATTGGCGAGATTTAGCTGATATGAGCCCAACTTGAGGTGGAGACCCAGGTGTCATTTATAAATATAAAGCATTCATAAAAAACTCGTAACACTTTTTTAACTCGCAGGAGAACTGAACTGCTAGCAAATTCTCTCTTCATTTATGATGCTAATCATTTAGTATTTTATTATTTGTATTATATTTGATGGTAGTTATATTTCAATTTTTTATCTGGATATATTTTTTATAACCAATTGTTTCGATATAAAAGTAGGTACAAAGTCTACATTCTTAAAATTGGAAAACTAAACATGCAACATACAATATTAATACTTTCTTCTAGAACACTACCATGCAATGGTGTATACGCTGTATACGCTGTATACGCTGTATACGCTGTATACGCTGTATACGCTGTATACGCTGTATACGCTGTATACGCTGTAT
>JAOQGN010169147.1:0-11158 GCA_027564295.1 Himantozoum antarcticum | reverse complement strand
ATTGACACAAACTTATTGCTTAACAATTAGCATAAATTCTGGACAATTGCTTAATACCCTGACTAACATATATTTACAAATGAGCCACACCACTTCCACCGCTATCATGGTGGTCTAGTGTGAAGACATCGAGGTAGTAAAATATAGTATAGCAGGAGCTGCGTCTCACGCATTTTGCGTGAGACTCAGCAATTGCCCCTCACCTCAAACTCTCATGGGCGTATCAAACAATAATTGCCCCAGACTTGCCAACTGTCAAGCAATTGCCCCACTTTTACAAGAAAAAGTTTTTCTCAAGCAATAGTGAAACTAAAAGAGAACCAGTGATGATGCAGCTGCAGGCTCTCACTATCAGTCTGTATCACCTTTAATCTGCTGCATTGATCATCAAGCAGTTGTACATTAATTTTGCCCCATTTGCTAACGTCGCGGTGTAGAAATTGCCCCATCATCACTCTCATCCACTTCCTCACTATAGGGTTGGCAGGTCTGTAGTATACTCTATTTGTAAAATATGATTATATTATATATAATTATAATAATTATAATCATAAAATAATTGCTAATATAATTAATAGTATATACAGACATTTGCAACTCAGCATCCAGTAGCCTACGACTACAATCCACAACCTCAAACGCCCAACCCTAAACACCCAACCCCAAACACCCAACCCCAAACGCCCAACCTCAAACGCCCAACTTCAAACGCCCAACCACAAACGCCCAACCACAAACGCCCAACCCCAAACGCCCAACCCTAAACACAAATCTGCTGCAACTGGACGGCATAAGAAATCCCCACCTTATGATATATTGCTAAATACATGTATACATTTATTTAAGATAAATTAAATTATAGTACGAAGGATTAATGAAAACAACATTGGATATTTAGAAAATAATATTTCAACCAATCATCCATGTGCCATCTTTAGATGATTTTCGACTATACTAATTGAGTTAAGATGATATTTGTGTCAACATGAATTTGAATTTATACTTATTTATATTGTTATGTTTTACTTGGAGGCAGGCACCTTCGCGTGCTTTAGTTTAAAAATGAAGAAAGCGGCGCTGACAACTTACTCTAACACAAACCTGGCTTGAAGCATAAATTAGATTTAAAATGGTGAGTACCGAATAGAGGGTCATGTGGTTTTACAATATTTATAAGTTGGACTGCTGCATAGATTACACCTTACACCTGTCCTACTGTGATAGTCTTGATAATTTTAGCCTGACCAATATAATAATAATATGTCATATGTCATATGAAATAATATAATGTTATATAATAATAAACTATAAAACTCGAACTAAAAATTGTGCGGGTTGACTTATTTATGGGTTATTTGATTCATTAGTCCTAACATTCGTTGATGACAATCAACCGTGGTAGTTTAAACGTCAGCCATATTTATGGCAAATCTATAATTTTTTCTGCCTGCAAAGGATGCTGATTCTGATAAATGTGTGAATAACTTGGTAACCGCTGTAGTAACTGCTGTGTAACCGCTGTGTAACCGCTGTGGTCAAAAGTTCTCTGATAAGAATTCTTGCCTGTTGGTCAAGATTCTTAACACTAAACTAAAGTTGCTCATTGTGTTTTGATCAGTAAGTAAAATAGGCCAGGTGGGTTTCCAGCACAAGTTTTGGATTTTAGATTACCAGCTATACATACAATCCCAAAATAAGCAAGCAAAAGCCTACTCAGATTATTCTGAGAGGTGTCTATGTAAACCTCAAAATAATGTGAGGATTTCTCGCATACTTTTTTCATTTCATATTATTTGCTACTGAAATGTTCTGTATGCCACAGCATATTGATTCAGTTGGTTATAAAATGACGCAATACTAAATATAAGATAAAATTTATAATAGATGTCTTGGTAAAACTGAAATGAAAATTTATAAAAGACTATTTACACTAATGTTAAGAAAGGAATTACTATCTTCTTGCCATGTGCTTTCTAGTTGAAATATGAGTTAAGATGGTGCAATACACGGGTTATGATGTTATGTTGTAAATTAACAAAAAAGGCTTTCTAAACAAAGTATCAAAGCGTTCATGGAAAAAACTAGCTATAAATGTGTGTTAGAATCGGTTTTGTGCAGATATTTTGCACACGCACAAGTGAGTCATTATGGTATAAATTCGCATAAAAGTCTGTAAAATGCTGGAATCGTATCATCTAAGACTGATCCAATGTTAGCTAGATAAAATAGGCACAACTTGTCTGGAATTGTGCGGAATTCCTTACACTTATCAGGATTTTTTACTTTAGGCAATGGAATCCCATTAGCCATATTTTACGCAGCATTGATATCGACTGCACACGACTTACAACAGGCCTGCACTTGAATGTATGCATTGATAGTGGTTGCTATCTGGACACATTCCATTCTTGATCTGAATTAATAAGAAATTATTCATGTAAAAATGGCAAAGTAACCATTACCTTGATTACTGCAGAACTATAGGATTTTTTACTGTACTAGAATTACACAATAACGTTTGATCAGAGGAAAATGGTTCGGATGGTAATTATGTTGCTAACATTTGATCGTGGTATTTGCAGAGGAGAAGTCACGCACCCAGTCTTGCCGGCAAGAGAATTGTGCAATCGGAGGATGTAATTCTGCCCCTTCAGGTACAGTAGCTACTAGCCATTTTGCTCTAGTGTTGCGCTAATTCGACCTGTTAGGTTACCTATCCTTACATGTAGTTGTTTGCTGTGAATTATAGCGATGCTGATCGTTGATTGGACAAATTAAAAGATTGCTGTTGTTTTCAAACCCATCAATAATCATCAATGGTCACTAAAAAATGCTGGCGATAGGACTCGTGTCTTACTGCATTACTCTCTGTCTTACTACTAATATAGAAGTGAAACTGATAGAGATTGGTCAATCAAATATCATTATACTTTATAGGCCTAGGCCTACATGAATTTTATAATAAGTTGTGTTTTTATGCCATCCGATCATGTTGTAAATTTGCATGTATATACCTTGCTTCTGGAAATAATTTTACCCAATAAATTCATCTCATCTTAGAATTTTAGCAAATAGCGCATGCGGCCGCTCTGTCTCTGCAACATATACAACACTGTAACAGGCCTCTGGGCAAGGCTCTGAACCTGAAATTTGTCTGCGTCTGTTTCAGTCCTTAATTGAGAGTAAATCGGGCGCCGTATATAGCGGCCTTGGCTTTCGCCACAATATTTCTCACTTGTGGGACAACAAATGGATTTTAACCTTTAACCTTTTATATATTTGGATTATATTAGAACTACCCACTGCAATTGATACCTACGTAGCTTACAATTGATACCTACCTAGCTTATGATTGCTTAAAGAAAGACTTAGTTGTTTGCATGCAATTATTATCATTTTGTCACCAAAATATTGATATTGGAAATAGTCATCAATTCCTAAATAAAGTTGCTTAGATGTTCTAAAATTAATAATTAATAAAAATAGATAAAAAATAATTTGCCATTAGAAAATGTGAATACTGATAAGAAGCAGTGTCTTATCATCTGACATGGACAAGTTTGTAGATTTTATCATTAATATTTCATATTTTCAGACAAAGAGAAGTAAAAGTGTGAGCCTCACCAAGCCACTCATGTCTCCATATAGAAGGCCTCTCAATATTCTCAACAGATCCAACTCTGCCGGTGAGAAGAGCAATACACTTGATACTGAGGAAGCTGCCTCACCTGGATGTGGGCCTGCATCTTATGTTAGTCTATTTATAGTTTGTGTTAGTCGGCATGCTATCTATCTCGCTATACTGATCCCAGTGATAAATCTGTCTAAATGTGCAATGTTCTGTGCCCATGCCATAGACATAACTTACTATAAATGGTATATATTAAATCTATGGCGTGTACCAAAATTCAGTACGGTAGCTACTACAGGTCTACAATGTGATTATATTCTGGTTTAATCCAAATGAAGCTGAATAACGAGTAGTGAAACGAAAGTCAAAATATGAAAAATGTTGTGTAAATTCCCACTTAGGCCTACACGTACATTCTCAGTCAACCATCACTCAATATTTTGCTCTGAAATTTAGCTCTAGTTTGGTGTGATAAAGAGTACATAATTTACATAAAATTGGGAACAAAAAGTGTAATTTACTGCTTATTATCAATCCCTATATTATTCAATCCCTATATATGATCAGTCAATATCGGTCCACTAGTCCTGACTTTTTAGTGACTGAATACAAACAAATTAATTTGCAGGAAGATTTGATTAAGAAGATACTGTCAAGACCATTTAAGATACCGATACCTAATTACATGGGTCCAGTACATGGCAGAGCATTGGGTATCAGGCGGCAAGGGGCTAAGCGGGCACTTCATGACCCAGATGAAGAAGGGGCCTTGATACTGTATCATCCCCGTGAGATTGGTGCTCATGAACAACTCAAAGTCAAGTAGGTGGTACAGAAGAAATTGAGTGTGAAAAGCCTGGCATTATTATTATACGTAACATAACGATTATTTGCCCCTGTTGACCATGCATGGCTTATTTGTTATTTATGCCTTGTTGGTATTGCGCTCATTGGCCATGTTAATTGTAATTAGTCCGTAAAATTTCATCCCTATTTTGAAAGTTGAAATTGATTTGGAGATACTTTAGATACTACTTGGAAATATAACAAAATAAAATCACACCCTACATTTTCAATTTTGCACGCTACATCAGAATTTTGGGGAAAATATACTGCCAAAACACGGTAAAGTTGCAATTTAGTGGTTGTATCACTAAAACGTTCATAGAAGGAGCTCTAATTAAGTTAGAAATGTGGGGTTTTCACCATTAGAAAACCCAAGAAATTTCTCTACAAGAGGAAGCCATACACGACATGTCGTTGTGTCGTGATCGTGACCCTTATATACACTCCTGCTTGAATCATTATTGTTCATGTTATGGCTACTTTCGTACTTTTAGGAAAACTAGTTCAAAGTCAAATCCATATTCAGTTCAATTTCAAATTTAAATTTAAGGCCTTTCGTTGATAAGTTTTCCTTGGTAGGTTCTGCCCTTTCAACTCATTTCAAGTCAATTATGCCAAATGTTCAATTAGTAACTGATCATTACTGTGTAACATCCTTCTTACGTTCTAGCGATAATGATCTAGAAGTCCATGTTGTGGTGGATCCCATCCTGTCGAAGGTGCTGAGACCCCATCAGCGAGAAGGAGTTAAATTTATGTATGACTGTGTCACCGGGGTAAGTGTTAGTAGTAGCTTAATGAATAATCATTAGAAGTGGAGTCCGATTTAACTAAACGCCCTATAAACGTGGTGTGTGGTCCCAAATTAAATATCCTGAATAGTCTAGCTTGCAGGGTGTTTTGGACTTACATTAATGCCATAAATACCTACTGCTCAGACATTTTTGTCTTGTAAAATAATTTCCATGGTCGACTCGTCTATCAAACACTAGCTGTATTGACTGCGACTCTGTTCACCCCATTTCATGCCAAACTTTATTCCATCACTATTGTATAAGTTTTGCATAGTGTTTGTGTAACGTATTTTCTTGTGCTTTAATGGCACTTTGCGTGTTACATTAGCACTTGTAATATTAATTTGTAGATTCAAATAGAAGGACATCTTGGCTGTATTATGGCAGATGAGATGGGATTGGGAAAGACATTGCAGTGTATAACACTTCTATGGACTGTGCTGGTATGCTAATATAGAATTATATTATAATATACCCTAATAATAAAGTATATAACCAGTCAGATGACCACATGAGTAGAGTGTATGATGTAAGCTCTGCAGATAGTGGGTCATATTAGATCACACCAAAATCTCATTCAAAGTCATCTTACATGTACTATTCTTTCGTCAACATCAAAGAACTGCTTTAGTATATTTTCTAATACCATTAGAGCACTACTCTAATACCATTAGAGCACTACTCCATTACCATTAAAGCACTACTCTAATGGAAGAGTCTCGACGGAGAACACATTTTTATTTGAAACATTTTCACTTTCCGGTTTAATATCCATAGCTAACATTATAAATCAATCATCAATTTATTTATCAGCATTGCGTCACTTTGGACATGCGTATCTTGTAGAGACAGAGTCCCACAGCTTCTCCAATGGTAGACAAGGGTCTGGTTGTTTGCCCTTCCAGTCTGGTGAAGGTTTGTATATGAATATAACTGTCATAGTATTGCGATAATGTAGCTCGTCAGTTGATGTTGACACTTGGCGGTGTGCTAGACGTACTGCCAGTTGCCAACTGCACTATTTAATGACAGACTAATACCCTGTGTACTCGAAATAATCTGAAGCATGGACATGGTTAGTTAAATTAACCAATTAAGATCACCAATATTCAATTAAAATTAACCAATATTTTGCAATATTGTTATGATTATCTGTCGATTACTAATATATAATGACATTGCTTGCGAGATGATAATAAATATTAATTTGTTTTGTGTCACTCAATTTCATTTGGTGGGTCTAATGTGATCTCAATGTTAGTTATGATGTTTGAGCATCATAACTATTGAACAGAATGCCATCATATAATAATAACGACATCAGAACTACAGACAATCTAATAGACATTAATGGATTCCTTGTACTGACAGTATTACCATCAGACTGTTGTTATACGTTTCTAGTATTTAATCCATGTAAAAGCTAACAGATTATTACTTGTTGTGTGATGTATATCAATTCCATACTACCCCACAACTCCATACTTAAGGAAATACCGTAATATAATGTAGCCAACATTGTAATACAGCTCATGGAGTGTCATCATACAGGTATGTCAATATCTCATCATTCTGATCATTTGCAGAACTGGTATAATGAGATAAGCAAGTGGCTTGGACAGAAAGTGTCTGCTCTGGCCATAGATAGCGGCTCTAAAGCACAGATTGATAAAGACTTGGGTATCAAAATAGACACTATCCTAATACCAAATTAGTATACCGTTAAATTATGAATATTGTTAAATTCTGCAGAGTTGTGTTCTCATGTTTTGTTTTGCTAAGGAGAGGACAACTCCTGATATGTGATCTGTTGTACCAGCTAGCAACTAATTTGTGTTTCATAGTAACTATAATGTTATTGATGAAATGTAACGTGTATGTTTATTGATTTGAGGTCAAATTCGTATGTAATACTTTGATTACTCACTCCTTATCAATGATTAAATTTTTCAAAAATGTTAGTCATATCGAAGCTGGCAGAGTGACGGTTATTAATTTATATGAGCGTATTGCAATAGTTTAGTTAGTGAACAACTGTCAATAATATGTGATGTTCAAATTGTTTGACTTCACCACACCCTAGCCGAATCGGCACAAGTCGACAAACTAATGCAGTTGTACCTTTTGGTTGCCTGTCTGCCAGACAACCGTTGCCCTTCAAACATACTTAATTTAGTACTGCAAAATATAAGCTGGATTTCAAACAATATCATCAAAATTGTTAACACATAAAATAAGTAGTGTGCCTGTCAGTCATCAATTTTGGGGAAAATGTTTGAAACGCAGACTAGGTAAGCGATAGACTAGGATGTTTGACTTTACTCACACGTCCCACTAATTTTAACTGTTTGCTGCAGTTGGGTTTATGCAAACATATGGTAGAAGACACCCTACACCTATACTGATAATATCATATGAAACATTACGTCTGCATATAGATCAGCTCAAGAGTGGACCAATAGGCATTATGTTCTGTGATGAGGTGAGAGTTATATGCTACCCATTACATGAGTGCGATTGCGGTTATGTTAGGAAATCATATATGGAAAGGGCTCACTTGCCATGCAGGTTCCAAATTAATATGGAAATAACATCCATCAATGCTTAGCACTCTCGGTGGATAACAAAGTGTAATATTAGCCATTAAGTGTTGGATCTTAATTGAATTCTGCTCACTCTGACTCATAAGGCTGGGTGCCTTGACTAGCTGCAGTGCTATTGCGCAAGTGGGCCTCATCCTTTTCTGTCTATTTATATATGTTATTTATGTAAAAATTATTTGATGCAAACATAAATATATTCTATTGGAAGAAATGATTGGCAAAGAATTTATTTTCGCTAATTTTGCTAATGAAAACTTTGCCAAAAATTTATTCCGCTAATATTCAATACCTTCAAAAAATTTAAGTTTTAGTAGAAAAATTTATAGGTTTTACATAGAAAACAACACTTTTTGTAATAATACATTTTTCTAGTTTAAAATTCACTGAAAGTAATGTCGCTAATTTTGGTTTAACACAAAATTAAGTCCGCAAATAATTTCTTCCATTAGGGTAACATCTACTCGGCTTTTTGCATTGTGAATAATCATGTAGTGCCAGACATAATAGCTCCATTATACCATTATAAAATGTATCCATACATTATCTGATAATGAAACTACACGCTTTAAGTACATCGACTACAAATTCGTAGCTTCTTATTCTAACTTCCACTGGCCACTGCAAGTCATACAACCTCAGACTGCCAAGTTAGCTGTGCTGTACATATAGTTATATATTGTTACAGGGACATCGTCTGAAGAACAGTGAGAACCAGACATACACTGCCCTCAACTCTTTACAATGTCAGAGACGTCTTCTACTTTCTGGAACTCCTATACAAAATGATCTGCTTGAATATTTTAGTCTTGTAAACTTTGTCAACGGCGGATTACTTGGTAAGTCCTGCATTTCATTGTAACAGATGGAATAATCTCAAATTTATGTCATCTGCATACAAAATACTGTAATTCTGTAAAGTATATTCACAATTATCTTGTGCTTGTACGGTAATAATTTGTGTAGTAATATTTTATGTTAGTCCATTCATGTTTTGCTATAAATTAATCATCAACATATCCATTGTTTGTAAGCCCACTCATTGCTGATTTATTAGTCCCTGTCCACAACTGAGAAGTTGATAGCTTGTCCATCTCTTCATAGTCAACAAAATTATTGTCATTTGCCCTGGGATTTTCTTCCATTTCTCTTATTTCACTTCAAAACTATTTCTATACTATAATTATACTTATACACATACTAGTAATCCAAACTGATATTTTGTGCTTTGTAGGCACTGCCAGTGAATTTAAAAAGAAATACGAAATGCCTATATTAAACAGTCGGAATGCAGATGCTACAGATGCTGTTCACCAAAAGGGTAAAGAAAGGCTGGCAGAGCTGCTTACCCTTGTAGATAAGTGCATAATACGAAGAACACAGGTTTTACTCACTAAATACCTTCCTGTCAAAAGTAAGTCTCGCTAAACACTAGTAAAGTTTCCGTAAGAACAAGCGGAATGCCCAGCCAATTTTCAACTATGTTGATAATCCATCAGATACTGAAGGCTAACATTGCTATGATACTGCACTGTTCATGCCTACTGGAAGCGTGTAGAAGCATTGTGACTTGGAGTTGCCTTTTCTATAGAGAAATTTGATTGGGAGAAAACAACTCTCCAAAACATCTTACTAAACAATTTGCTCTACTGGAGGAAAGAAATTATTGGTTGCAATTCATTTTAAAATTATTGGTTGAAATTAATTTTAAATTATTGGTTGCGATTAATTTTAAAATTATTGGTTGCAATTCATTTTAGTGAATTTCGCTTATGCAAAATTCGCTAAAAATTAATTTCGCTAATATTTAATTCCTTCAAAGGTGTCAGAGTCTAAGTCTGCTATAAATTTCTTCCAGTAGGGTAGTGTAACTTCTACTATGTCAGCCCTTCTTTATTTTTGTAGCGGTACTTCCATTTCAATATTGTTATTATATTGCTCTCTTTCTGTGCTACTCTTACTGTTGGCAGACATGCTATAAACTGTTGTGTTGCCATGCTTAGCTGTAATTTTATTGGCATTGTGATGCATTAATTGTTTCAGTTGAGCAAGTGGTTTGCTGCAAACTAACAGACCTGCAAGCTCAGTTATATACTAGATACACCAAACATTACTCGGCTAGATTCATGGAATCGGAAGATTTAAACAAAGCAAATCCGTCCTCACTTTCCTCAATCACGCAACTCAAGAAGCTGTGTAATCGTAAGTACAATATTTGAAAAATAATATCAATGGAATTTTTAGGGAATAATATGAAGCGTAGGAATTTCTTGTAGTGGACATGTAGTTGTATCTGTGGGTATGATAAGCTATTGGTCTTTTTGAAAAACAGCTTGAACTTTGTGTTTGGGGCTTAAGAGTTTAAATAAGTCCTTGAATCCAGTTACAAATGCAAGCTTCAAGAAATTCCTACCCACATTTCTAATAACTTTATATTATTATATATTATTTCCTAATATTTGCTATCTATATCGGCTAAGCAACTCTGTAGCCTCTGTACAAAATCACCATTGCCTAAACAAAGTAGGATGTAAGCACAGGTGCATCTACCCGCCGGCAGCTGTTGATTGTTCCTAATAGCTGCTTAACTTCACAGTCAACAGAGTTAAGGAATTGAGAGTTGTCAGCTCTGTATAGTTTCTAGCTGACGTGAGTAGACATCTCTGGAAAAAGTGCACTGACTGCTACACTGATTCAATGGCTTGAGCTTGCATCTGCAGAACACTGGCCTCATGACTGGAGCGCATCACATCATGGCCCAATAGGTTTTTCCTGAATTTGTACTATTTGTTAAGATTTGTTTTATGTATATATTGTATTGATGTATATAGGTAACCCCCAGTAGTGACAGTTGGACAGTATGCACACTTGCAGTTATTCATTTGGCTTATCTTTGCTATTCACATATTAACTTCATATTGTTTGTAGCGTTTCTATTTTTTTTTCAAGTGCCAGTTTTTTTCCAAGTTCCAAGTGAGCCTAATGAAATTATGATCAGTCAGTTCGGGTCACCCGAATATGCAGTTAGTTCGGCAGCATTGCACCAATTTTCTTGTCATGTATGCATAAGCTCTAGTTATGCGCATCATTGGAAGCCTTTTTGGAAGTTGGAAGATAAAATACTAATAATAATGTACATGTATATATAACGATACACTGTATTAATTATCGAAAAATGTTGGTTCGGGCAAGTAGCTTAATTATAAGAAAGGTTACTAGAAAATTTTCTAATATGGTTTATTACAAAGAAATACCAAAACTTATATTTTGACTATGCCATCTGTATG
>JAOQGN010169036.1:0-11160 GCA_027564295.1 Himantozoum antarcticum | reverse complement strand
TAACTGTCTATGGGAGCGCCAACCCGTCTCCAGGTACAGGGTGAGCTAGAGGCTGATGATGCACATGCACAAGACCTTATTAATCAGCTTGGTAAATGGGCAGGCACTGGTACAGGCTATGACAGGTTCCAACCTGTCCGGGGTCCAATTACTAGGATAGCTGGACCAGATGTCGACCATCCCAGTCGACATTAGGTCGACCAAGCTGTGTGCAGGGTCGGAGTGACATAGGCTCAAGACCAGGTCAACCTGGAGCTCTGCATGATAAATGTTGGTGCTCTGTGGCGTGCGACGCCGGGGCTGTGGTGTCAATGGATGGCAATGAGGGGGCAGACTCATGACCTGTCTCCAGCCACAGCCATGAACCACCAATTGAAGTCCACAGATGGGGGACATGCTTCTGCACCTAACCCGGCCGTCTGTAGAGATGATCCAGTGATTAGACCATCAGCTATGTGCGATGCTGTGTCAGCTGTGTGCGATGATCTGGTGAACTTGCAGATGGCGGATGGAGACTTGTCTCTTGTCTACCGGGCTGTTGAGGCGAAAGCAAAAATCAACAGAGATACCCTAGCACTGGGTAGTGTTGAACTGCGCCGATTGAGTAATCTCCTGCCACTGATGCAAATCAGGGACGACAGGGTGCTCACAGTCCGGATTGGTATAACGGGTAAGAGTAGAGCCCGGGACATAGCAATATGTCCAAAATCGCTCAGACGGAAGATTGTGTGAGATTCTCACAATATGGCTCACTCTGGTGTAATGTGTACGCTGGGGCGGATAAGGCTTAACTGGTTCTGGCCCAGTATAACAGCTAACCTCCGTTACATCATCAGATCCTGTGAAACTTGCCAAGTATCTAAAAAGAGTGCACAGCCTTCCCAAAGGGTTTGGGGCAATCTCTTAGTTGGTCGCCCACGGCAACAGGTGGCTATTGATTAGGTCGGTCCAATGCCTATGACCAAATCCGGTAACAAGTGGATTTATGTGCTAGCATACCACTTTACCAGATGGCAGGACGCTATAGCCATACACGATACTACAGCAGTAGTGGTAGCACATGCTTTGGACAAGCATGTGCTCTGTTACTTTGGTCTCCCAGAGTGCTTGCACTCTGATAGAGACACGCAATTCGAATCTGAATTAATTCAGGAGTTGTGTGACCTCTGGGGGTAGAGAAAACCCGGACCACATCATACCACCCACAGAGCAATAGAGTGGTAGAACGGGGTAGCAGAACCTTGGCTGACTCACTGCATTGCCTGTTAACGCAAAGTGGGAGAGAACAACATAGCTGGACGACTTGTTGCCACAAATTATGCGGTCATTGGGAGCAACACCTAACTCCACTACTGAAAAGGGTGCTAACTTTCTGATGTTTGGACGGCATTGTAGACTCCCTGATATGCTCATATATGATGCCAGTATATCCCATATGGAAACAAACACTGAGTACGTCACTAACATACAACATCGACTATTGGAAGCACATGAGTTGTTGAGGGCACAATAAAGGGCTTTTATACCTTCTAATTATGAAGGTAACTGCTTGTTCTAAGTTGGAGATGAGGTATTAGTTGATAGCTGTCGACACAGAAAAGCTGTTGTGGGGGGTTTGTGGGGCCTTTCAAGACAGTGGCATGCTATCCAAGCCATACCTACTATCGACTGACGCAGCACAGATCCGTTGTTAATGAGTCTAGGCTCAAATATTATCATCGGTCTACCCCAGTCGGTGAACCCTGCCCAGTTGAAGGCAGAATGGTGTCACCTGGAATGGACGCAACTAACCCTTCAGCTGGATGCCGACCCCATTCTGCTGGGAAAGGTAGGCCTGCCAAGGTATCCCTCATACGTACCGGCAATAGGTCTACTGGACCACAAGCGAATGCAGGTCGAGGCGGAACACATTGTCGATGTGCACAGACTGTATCTCCAAATAACACTAAGGGCAGCAATGCGCAGGACGGTAAAACGGAGAAACTTTCTCTCAAAAATGCCAAGAACAGAAATGTTCAACATGGTAGTACAGAGAACCCCTCTACTGTTAAGACCAGGGCAGCAATGCTCAGGATGGTAAAGTAGAGTAAAACAGTCTCAAGCGTTGACGAGGGGCTATTAATCGTAGACATTGCAAGGCCAATGGTAAACCAACATCATTGCCGGCGGCTAGTAAACCCATTGTCGATCGCTGAAGCTTCTATACCTTCTAATAGAAGCCTTTAAAAGAAGCCTTTAAAAGAAGATTGGTGTGACACACATAATCTTCTTTTAAATGCCAGCAAAACCAAGGAGCTTGTTATACATTTTAGTAAAACCAAATCATGTAATGCGCCAGTTATTATTCGAGGCACAGAAATTGAGCAAGTCGATAATTTTAAATATCTTGGTATTACTTTTAACAGCAATTTACACTGGCATGATCATGCAATTTTAATGCAATCCAAGTTGAGGCAGAGGCTTTATTGTTTTTATCAGTTCTGCAGTTTTAATCCATCTTTTAGTCAAAGAATTGCTTATATAAGATCTCTTGTTTTACCCATTGTCCTATATAACTGCGAACTATGGTACCATCAATGTCGTGAGCAGGACAAGCGCTATGTCACAAGCTTTTTTAGTAAGTATGGCTTTGACCTCTCGATTTTAGTGACAGAGAGAATTTTAGCATACACAGACACTATTTTAGCAGATGCAAGTCATATTTTACACCAGCACTATACCATCATGCCTCGTACACTGAAATACCGTAGTCTTAAATGTCGAACATCTCGATTTTTAAATAGTTTTTTACCACACTCTGTTAGGCTTTTAAATTCTTAGTAGCTAGACTATGTTTTATTTTATATTTTAATTGTACCTCGTTTATAACGTCTGTACCAAATAAATTAATCATCATCATCAAGTCAGTTTCTGTGAACTTGGCAGGAGTTTGTATGGTCAATGTTGTTTTTATATATATTATATATTAAGTCGATATAAATTAGCTTTAATAATCATTTAAATCACCTTGATTATGACTTTGATCTATATTTTTGCTCCCCTACAATTACTGGTATTGGGCAGTTTTGTATTATTGTTATGTTTTGGTTTCCATGGCAATCACTAGTTTCTTGGACTTTGCTCTTGTCAACTTGTCCCGAGTAGAGTTTGTTTTGACTGTCATCACCTGGGCCTTTGCCAAAAAGACTCCATGATTCACTCCGCTTTACGTATAACTATATACCCTAGGGCAAAGGGTGTGTAACACTGTCACAGCCTCACACTAATAAATCTGAATAAACCATTAAGTTTGTCTTTTATATCTTATGTAATTATGTTTTGATTGGTTTTACACATTGTTTTTCATTGTACACATGTTGCTCTTTGTTAGATTTGAATATGAATACTGTAAACAGTGACTAACACTAACTGTGTGTTTGAAGAAGGAAACTGTCATCAAATTAGTGTCCAGGACCAGTTTCTCACCTCCGTCAGTCAGTCACATCAGTAGATCACGGAGCTACTGTGTACACATCAACATTGTTCCAGGTCTGAATATTGCTGCAGTCTATAATAGCCTGAACTGGTCATGTTTTTTTTTAACAATCAGCATTCAAGCTGCTGCCAGTGATATTCAGTAACAATTAACAATAATGTAATATATGATAATTAATTAAATTATCATAAAATATGTCAGTGGAATTATTATTGCAACTGGTCAAACCAAATCAACAAAATTTCAATTAACAACTTCAACAATACATGTAATTGTTATTGTATAAATATGTTGATAGGTGAGTCTGTACTCAATGTTTGGATTCTATTTATACTTCATAGAATGCTGGGTAACCAGTTGTCATTTGATGAGTGGGGAGTGGTGATGCCAGTAGGCAGGTGATGAGTGACTGGAGGGAAGACGATGCATACAGTATGACAGCCTGCCACTGGTACTGTAAGTGATCAGGTGATCCTAATTAATCCTAAACTAGGTTAAGGATGCACTTTAAAATAGGCATGTTAAATATGTAGGCCAATTTGTCCATTTTTGAACTGACAGAAGTCGATCGGGTCATTACTCTATAAAACTCGTATTTATATCGATTGATAACTTTAGTTTAAAAGGTTGGAGACGTGCCGCCGCCTCGAGGCACATGCTGTCTCTAGGCACGTGGGAACGTTAATAAGCAATGTCATAATACAGTCATTGTTCAAACTAATTTACTTGTGATCATGTTGTGGTTAAGCAGTTCACCAATTGTTCCTGTCACCTCACAATTACAAATCTTCCCTAATATGATGATGTTCAATCCTCATAAATTGCAGTCCAGTGAAAGTTTAGGTCATTTGTTTATAGCCGAAACTCATGAAGGGCGGAATTTGGAAATGTACAATTAACATTCACCACCAGACTTCCTTTAAGCAGTGTCAGCCAATTTAGTGATACTTAGTGGTAGTTTGAGACTGTTACAGCTATTTATAAATACAGCTATTACTCAGCAGTTTTTATTTGAAGTTATCTCCACTATAGTGTCTGTATTGACTAAGGATCTTGTGATTAAGCCAGCATTGTGATTATTACTAACTAAATGTTGTGCCATAACTCAATTCCTCAAATGAATGCAAGCATATGGTAATGCCTAGAAATGCCAACTGTTACTAAAGAACAATTGATTCACTTTTTCATGATTCAACTGAAGTAAATTATACTTACTGCTCAGCTGGATATGCAATATAAGCTGCGCTGCTGAATTTAGATGAATTGATTTTACTATCAAAGTATAGAAGCTATTATTGGTGATTCATTGGACATATGATGCTTGCACACTGCTACTTATATAATAGAGACAAACAGCATTGATTAGATGATTCCTCCCTTTGAATGTAATATACTAGCAAGCAACATATTAAGGCATCCATTTGGACTATATTAGTATTTATCAAGAAACGTGACCATATCATGTGGCATTATATAGTGATTATGTATTATCATCACTCATATATAGCATCATTTGAGATCATGTGGCATTTGTTTTGATGGAATCATTCAGGGTGTTGTATAGCTGAAAAGTTAATACTATGTCCATTAACACTTCCACCTAGACTATAATATCAATAACAGTATAATGTTTTAATAGATGTAGGCTTCTGTAATTCATTTCATAATAATAACAACACTGCCAAGAAAGAGGTGTAATACTGATGCTTGCATGACCTACTCAACTCTTTGCTGCTGCAATTTATGTACCAAGTCTTCTAATGTATCATTGCTTCTCTAAGATGCCCAACCCTTTGTTTCTAACCAATAAAGTTTCATGTATATGTCTATTTGAGTACAGTATCTAGAGAAGAGAAAATAAATAGAAAATACAATGAGATGGTAGTTAGCATAGGCACTGCAACTGTTATAATTATGTACTGTTATTTAACCAAATAATTATATACTGTTATGTTATTTAACCAAAGTAGTCTAGTAAATATTTTGCATACAACAACGTTATCACTGTCTTCGATTTGTAATGCCCTGTCTGCAATGCTGGTGAACTTGTGATCCATTCATTACTCAAAAACTGATGCAACGCTAATAATTATCTTTTCATCATCTTTACTAATAGATTTCTTGTAGTGTATATCACACCACTTCTGAGTAATTATATCATTCTTGGCTGGTTATAGTTTACTGATGACATCGCTCATAATGGACACTGCTAAGCTTGTGTAACTAGGTTTTCACTCTGGTGATCTAGCAAAATGTCCACATTGTTGTATTCTCAGAAACATTTGACTCATTGAATATTGTAGGCCTGTACCTGGTAACCATGGGGATATGTCGTTGTCACCTTGTCTTTACGGAAGGTGTGCGAAAGATTGTTGTGGCAACTAACACAAGTCTCGAAAACTGCTATGACTCTTCACTGCAGTCTGTGTTTGAATATGCGTAATCTAGCATTGCCACTGTACAACATTCCATGTCTAGCCCAACCTATTAATGTGATTAGTAATTTGGTGATATTGAACCTTTCAATTTAGTTTGGAATGCTCATACTAGACTATCACTATGAACTCTTCCACCCTACTATGGAATGAGTTTGTATATTTACAATATTATTGGCTGATATTTTTAGATTATTCATGAGCCTCTGAATGTTATTTGACCAACTTCCACTTAAAGTCGTGAGCAGATGAGGTTCCTTTTCCTGACGCCATAAATGAAATAGAAAAATGAGTTGGAATGCTTGTAAAGGAAGCCATCCTCCCACAGACTCTGACATGACATGATAGTGATAAGTTGGTTCTTTATCTGTAAATAGTTACTAATAAGTTATACTGGCTGTATTAGAATTGGAATGGTAGGCCTGTTAGGGTACAAACCCTCCACCCCGTCCCTCCCACTTCTAGCATTCCAGCAGTTAAGAATATATTTGCTGGCACAATCCACTTGACATGGTGATTTAAAAAAAAACACCAGCCAATGGCCACGATCTAAATAGCGCCAAGACTGCGATTCTCTGTATATGCGTATATCACTATCATTTTATAATCTTACATTTGTTATTTCTGTCAAATTTAAATGTTGATCTTTTTTTCAGTTTATGGTTCACTTTGGCATATACCTGAGCGCCAACTTTCTTTTCCACCATTTTCTTTGCTAATGTATTTTTATTATAATTATATAAGCAAATATTTTGATTGCAGCCTACATTCTGTTGGAATGGTAATCATTGGGAGATATGGTGTGTACCGCATCACTCAAGTTGCCACCTCAGCAGTTTGCTTTCAGAAATCAGGTTAGTAGTCCTGGATTTTCTGTTTCTGTGAAATGTATTTTTCCCCAAGATCATATCGTCAAGCCACCAATACTCTCCTTTATTGACATCACATTGAAGTGCCTGTTGGCTTCACACAGCCATATTATTACTTTTATTACACAATATAACATGATTGTTCTACACATCAGCACATTAAGATTACTATCATTGGCTGTGGACACCCTAAATTTGGCTACAGTTCAGTTTTATGGACCAGCTTGCCTTGTGTGTGTGAAGAGCATGTTATATAATATCATGTGGATGCCCAATGTCACCAGCCATGTGGAAAAGTTGTCGACTCAGTTCTAGAGACTCAATTAACTAGTGCAGCGGTTTCTGCATGATAGCACCGTCATAAGTCATAACTGATGTTGGAGAAGCCAAAGTAATGTGTATTTGATTTAATTTCTTACTTGTGCATAAATAAATGTGTGTTGCAAATGCAGCACAGTTGCTGCAGCATTGTTCACCATCACTAATTAATGTTGGCATCGATGAAGCAACAAGGAAGCTAGTTCCAAACACTCCTAAATAAATAATCACAAGGAATGAGACAAATTGGTGCTTGATGATTACGTTAACATACTCAAAATGCAGAACCAACTGAAATATTTCTACAGGGAAGTTGGCTGTATTCCAATTGCAATAAGCAATGTAAATAACAAATTCATTATGTGCTCTGCGCTCTGTCAATAGTGGAAACACTGTGGGAATCCCTTGGCAAGGATTTACCACTTTAGTAAAGTTGTTTTTCTCAACAAAATAATATCTTTTGTATGGAATATTTCAGTTTTGTGGGACCTGGGAATTACAATATACCTACACATAAAAGCCTATACACACATTTGGCCAGAGCTGGAACACAGGCTAGTCCTATTTATATGCAATACCTAGTACTATGGATTAGATAAAGTTATTTACTGCAAATTGGCATCAATACATCCAATATTATACTTATAGCAGTTATTATTAGCAGGAAAAACCACAGTACTGGGTACTGGTTGCTTGACTGATTGATTGATTGGTCCTGATAGTTGCTTTTTTGCTGCACTCCAGTATCAGAAATATTGTCATTCTTGGGACTCTCGTCATTCTGATTTCGTAGGCCATCGTATTTTCAATTATTGGGTTTTCAAAATGTCACTGAGAGCAAATCTCAATTGCCTTGCCAGAGTTGATCCAAACTATTATTTAGTGCAAGGATGTGGGTCATATGTGTGTCATATGTGTGTCACATGTGTGTCATATGAATGGTACATTACGCTGCTGCGATTTTATCGCACGGTGTAACAAATTACTGCAAAAGCACTGCAATGTAAATGGACTCGACTCAAATCGACTCAACTGCTGGCACGCGTGCAAAAGATCACTACGACCAGGAAATATATTGCCACGATTGCATTTTGGGAATCAATACGTTCAAATGAAGAATAATAATAATGCTAGTTTATGTTTTCTAAGCAATTATTGCGTATTCATAAAATGCAAATAATATTGAGCCAAATTGATGAGCAACCATTTTATTCTGTATTTTATATACGACAGCCGGAGAATGGGAATAAACCTCATAATACCGAAAATATCTAAAACTGAAAATATGTTGATGTTAAATACAAAAATTTGTTATATATAATTGCAGTTCACTTTTCTAAATTGTGTTGCCTCTAAAATAATTGAATTAGCAAAGTCCTTAGGTCGAAATCGCACCGTTTGTGAAGTCGTAGTTGCATCATCAGACCAGTGTAACTGCACCCTTATGGCTGCTTTTCATACTATAGCTTTTCTCTAGTATCTATTAATGGAGATGTTAGCAGAAAAGTTCTGCTAATGTTCTAATATGTAATTAATAGTATTTAGTACCCAGCCAGATGTAATACCCACACCTAATAGCCTACTGACCATCTCCGGTTTAGTGCGGTCATTGACCCTATTAATAATCATAACGCATCTTATGGCGTCAGTTCTGCGCTGTAGATTGCATCCCTACGACATTTTACAGAATTTTAAGAACAAAACAAACCCCTTTGAGCTCAGCACACTTCTCTTTAACATACACAAGAGATGTGCTTTATGGTAATAATAATAAGTGAGCATGTAATGGTGGTGGTGGTAGTGGTATATACCACCAATAGTGCTGTGAATGAATTCTCTGGACATCAAAGTATACTCATGTTACTTCTAATGTTGCATTAAATCGATTTTCTCATTCCCGTATGCTAATACAGTAATTCACTTCAGCGCAATGGTAATTTTGGCTGGGGTCAGCTGCCTCATGAGACACGCAAGTGAATCAGACACCATGAGAACTTGCACAATAACCTTCTGCCACTTTATGTTTTATTAACTTGTACCAACATTTAAGTTATGTGGCATGTCAAATTCAAATAGAAACGCCTAGCAGCATGGTAGTAACGTGAGCAGCACCAGTATTCACTCGGAGCCACCCATACATGGCTTTGTATTCTTGGTACTTGATAGAAATACACATTCATCATGGGAATACAAACAATTAGCACATTCCACTTTGAAAGCAGTTTCATTGAAACATAGCATTGACCTATTATGCACTTTGAAAAACCAATTCTTAGACTGTGTCCCTTTCATTTTACATTTCTAGCAAGTTGCAATGTATGAAATAGAGTTAAAATTGAATAAATATGGACAGCAAGCTAAAATGCACCGACTTGGAAACAATACGTAACTGATTATACCTGGCTATTCAGGGCAGACTATTGTTATAGCAATGCTGTTGCTGCCAACAAGAAGTAAACAACCTACAATGATTGCACTGTAAATCAGTGACAATTAGGGCCACTGCAGCAGGTCTAGTCTGGCAGCTTTGGCTGCACGGGACTCTAGTCCTGTTCCATATGCACCTAAATACCCAACTATTGTTATGGTGAGTAGTTGCAATGATTTGTAAAACCATAAATGCCAGTCTCATTTTATTATTTTTGTGAATTCATTTCTAGAATCATATCTAGAAGAACTTAACTGCCCTAATAAGAGCAGCATAGCTTCTACACTGTTACAGATAAAAAATATCCAGGAATCTAATTGCACCAATGTTCATCCACATAGTGGAGTTTCTCTAGAACGGTGCTATAATTATAAAGGCTTTTGCATGCTCGGTGGCATTTATTTCGCACGAATTTTATAGTAGGTAATTATAGTCAAAGCAAACTAAGCTATCATCGCATTGACATTGGAGGTGTAGATATCCATATAGATGTCAAACTATCAGAGGCTATTGTTTTGGTTATGAAATTAGCAAAGTGCCACCACTGAGACCAGCTCAAGCTGTGACGAGTTGGTCTCATTGCTCCGTTGTGAATAAAGAATAAGCATTCTGGAAGTGCCTAGCAGACTGTATGATACTAGATGGTAGGCAATATTTGCCGCTAGTTGTCATGATAGTATTGCCTGTTTTATCTGCGGGAAGCTATTGAAATAATACTTGGAATGTGTGGAAATACATCACATGTTTCCTAATCACGTCTCATTACTCACAATCACACAGAATATAATAAATTATATTCTTGTCTGACGTGTCACTGCCAACGTGTAGTTTTACTACACCAACTCTGTGGAATCCTCATGTGGAATTATTGTAGTAAAATATCTAATCAGGTTTTCCCAAAGAGATCAAGGCAATGAAGACAAAATGTATGTGGAATTATTGTAGTGAAATATCTAATCAGGTTTTCCCAAAGAGATCCAGGCAATGAAGACAAAAGGTATCTGGGAATCCCTCAGAATGTAAACATAAATAAGATATTCACATAAATTATAATGAAAATTCCAATGATATCACTTCGTGTATGGATAATTATCATGCGACCATAATAATATTAGTATTAATACATTAATACCTACTATCAACTATTCTTACCCCTAATATTCACGTTCGAAAAATCCAAAAAGAATTATGGATGTGAACAGTCTACTTTCTATGAAAAGTACTTTCCATCAACCAAATATAGATGCTTGAAGTTAACAATGAGATTGTTTTATATGGAATAGCCGGAATACATCTTGGCAAAACACCAATAGAGATGTTAAAACAAAAATAAACAGAAATAATAATAACAGCAAACCCCTTGCAGTCACTTGACTGGCACTATATACTACCTAGTCATTTTGTAAACAACTGCTTTACTATTTTACCACGAACTCTGAAGTATCGAAGTTTTAAATGCAATATATCAAGACTGCTTGATAGTTTTATTCCACACTCCATTCGTGTTTTTAACCAATGTTAGATGCTCTCTACTTTTACCTATTTTTTTATTCATAGATCTGCATATATACATGTTTTTATATATGACACCACTAGTACTCTGTCTTTGACATTTAGTACCGAAATAAAATTATT
>JAOQGN010168925.1:0-11162 GCA_027564295.1 Himantozoum antarcticum | reverse complement strand
ATCTCAGTATGCTTCAGTTCTTGTGTTCCTGCTGAAGAAGTTAGATGCTTAATTTGACTCTCAGTACTGTACTACTTATTCACCTGTGTTCCACCATTGTTATGATCTCCAAGGGACCAATAAACTTCCACCAAGTTGGGTCCCCACCAGAGAAGTCTTGATTCTTTGCCAGTCTATTAATGCTACAATTAATCCATTATTGCTACAGGCAAATAATTAACTACAAACAGTAAGACAAAGTAAATGATCTTTGAGCAGCATAAACAGCCATAGCAAAGTTCATTTCAATGACATCCCTAAACCAGCTATCAGCATAATTATAGGTTACTCCACTAGCTGTGTTGTACAGAGTTAGCAATTACGATGAATGAATTAGAATAATATTATTACAAGTATAATTACCATTGCACTTCAACTTTATTTAATAATTAACACTTGATATGAAGTGTCATTAGATGCGAAGTAGAATCTCTGAACACAATTTTGTCAGTCTGCACTTGACTCGATGGCTGTGTGCAACAGCGACAACAGGAGGCAGGTGCTTTCCTGGTGCCAATGTTCAATGTGTATAAATATTCATTTTGCCATAAAGGTGAGCACTGTCAAGTGCTGTGCTCTTGTGTTCTCATGGTCACCTTTAGACTCTTGATGACAGGTGGAATAAGTAGCCAAAGGGAAATACTTCGGCATCATCATGTTCAGCTTCACCGTAATTAAATTATTAAATTGTGAAGGGTGCATGAGTCAATTCCAGAGGTAAGCCGACGCTCAATACAACATTATATTATTTGTAATTGGTCCATTAATAGTTATAGATTAATACCCTAAATCTTAAAACTCATTCACCAAAATATGGGTGGAGTTCAATCTACCCAACAGTCAAGTCTAAAATACTAAATAAATTATTTCCAGACAGGCAGTCACTTCTAAGTCGGGTTGACAATTAATCAAGTTAATTACAAGATTAATCAGAATAATTAATACTCAAGATTAACTAGATCAATTTTTTGTTTAATTGCAAATAAATCAGAAGAATTACTCGCGATGCATTCATAATAAGCTAGTTTTACGTGAATTTCATATCCATTGTGCTTAGAACGTGTGAAATAGTTATTACATGTACATCGGTCATTATCTAAGATACATGTAGTAACATACTCAAGTAACTAACTACTACATACAACAATACATACAACATACTACAGCAACTACTACATGTAGCAATATTTAACATTTTAACAATAATCGTTGCCTAAAGCTGTAAATTGTTCGTCAATGACTACGGAAACACTCACAGCTATAACCAACAACATCTGGCGACATTTTTTTTATTCTAGAGGATTGAATTGATGATTAATCTAAGATTAACTTTCAGAACATTTATTGTGATAAAAATATATAATCTTCCTTTTTTTTTTTTTTTACAATTTGCTACAGTAACTTAGAAATCTTATAATATAATATTCTGCCAGTCCTACTCCTCAGAGTTGTAGATACACGTAGCTCAATATCTCCTAGTCACTGGGTGCAAGAACAAAGGCATCTCTGGTCTTTCCATCTCAATCCACCTCAATTTCACCGTGAATTGCATCCTGCGTACTACTGGATGGCCTACCAAACTCTGCTACTTAGATCAATGAGTGGAATGCTGCAGAATGCAAATTCACAACCTGAAATATGTTCATCTAAGTAAAATTCAAGTCTTTGTGTAACCTACTATTGCAATTTGAAATGTTATTTGGATAAAATTTTCGATCAAAATATATTTTCCTAATGAATGAATATAAAAAATAACTTTTTATCAAAAAATGTTATCAGAATGTTATGCAAACCATCCGAGACTGAATTAAATCCAAGGAAACTTCTATTAGTAGTGCTATGTCTCAACATGAATGTCATAAATATAGGCTTGATAAAGTTTGTATGGTATGCAAAAAGGGAACAGTTACACAACAGAGCAAAACAGGACATAAATATGCTTTGCGTTCCATACCGTGCTGCTGTACAAGATTGTCCAAGCCACATACTGACAGGACAGTTGAACTTATAGCAATTGAACTTGCATTGACAATGAATTTATTGAGTGTGATCTGACATTATTATGCTATGAAAATACCACTGATAAAACATTTGAACAACAGTGTTTTACAGAAATTAAATAAAAGACGTGCCTCACACATAGCCTTTGATTCCAAGCCTTGTGCAGGAATGAGGAGAAAGGTACCTTTCTCCTTAATCCCGCAGAAGGTTGCGGGTTTGCACATCTTTTGTGCAAAACCGAGGGGATTAGCCATCTTGATTTTATCGCTTTTAGCCAATCATAATGGCTTCGTAAATCCGAGCGTACTAAGAGTACGCCCCATTTTGCGCATTCTATATTTAGATTAATATATTCTATATTCTATTTATAGAATACACAAACAAAAGGGGGAGTACTCTTAGTACACTCGGATTTACAAAGCCTGGCTAAAAGCGTTTTTTAGCCAGGCTTTGCAAAGATTGGCTAAAAGTGATAAACCGAGGGGGTTAATCCCCTCGGTTTTGCACAAAAGCTTTTTCTTGCGGTCAGCTCTAGTTTGTTGAGAGATAGTCTTGGTACAATGCGGTGAGCAAAGAATTAAATATAATAAAGTGTGACATGGAGATACGGTTATGTGACTGAGTTCTTTCATAGTTAGGCATCTGGACACCGTTGGTTAGTTTGCACTGCAATCTAGACCCTACTGGTGGTCTTTGCCCTGTTCCTTAAGCAGTAAACTGTGAGAATTGGTACAACAACTGCAATAACTATCATCAGTCCAGGCAGACAAGTTGTCATTTCTCTGGTAGACTGAGGATCTAAGACCGACAGTATTCCCAGCTCTATGGAATCGAGCTGGGCAATTCTGTTACAGTATATTTTAACAAGCCAACACCATAGAGATATTTGAGCAATAACTTCACTTCTTGGGGTGAGAACCTTTGAACTTTGAGTTTGTGTGATGTCATAGATTTATATCATGCCTGCCCAAATCTCTCTATATATTTTTGGTATCCTTTCCTGGCATCAACAACTACATCATTATTAACTTATTAGCTCCTGGAATGTTTCGAAAGGATTGCCCATGATACTTTCCTATTTCATATTGCAACTGATGCCATAATTTGAAATGGGTTAGCATTTAAACTGTTCAAATTAGTTTCACTTGAAAGCCCACAGGATGCGCTTCAAAATTATATTTTGACTACGGTATATATGCAGAGGGTATGGAGAATCGAAATCGGACAAAACAATTTAAGAAAAAGATAACTCCAGGACGTCCTAGCACCACGTATGAGCTAAAGCGCTAAGCATAGCACCAACAGCTAAATGTCACAGTATTGTGTTGAATCACGTAACACGTAACTTGGTGTTGCGTAAGGAGAGTGTCACATCCCTTTCCAACAGATGCTACTTAAATAAAATGTCTTCAAGAATAGATGCGTAATTGTCTGGTAAATGGCCAATGACGGTTCCACAATGAACAGTTGAAATGTCAATTGTGCATATAATTACATTAATATATACACATTTTATGTAATCCTTATAAATATATTACAAGGCAATTGATAAAAAGGAAATAACCCTTGATTAATTAATGGGAATTTAAATCATTAGAGTTTGAAGAGCTATGAATACTTTGTAGTACATTAGATACAAGTATGTTGTTATGGTATATTGGTATATGTCACATTGGTATATGTCACATGGCACAGTCTAGGTCTGCAGTTGGTGACTGGTGAGACGTCGCCGAGAAGCTAGGACACTAAGGGGTGAATGAAATATCCTGTAACTGTGGATTGGACTCCCGATTTAACCAGGTATTTCCTTTAGAATAATATCAATAGATATAAATAATATAACGTTCTACACTCCGGTAAATAATATCAGACTGTGCTCACAATATACTGAGAATTTCAGTTCATAAATGATTGTTATTATTATATATTAAATTATTACTGTGTATTATATTTTGCTTTGTGTAGTGAAAATGCTCAGTTTCTCCTTATTCACTTGAGAGATCGGATCAGAGGCTGGTTTAGCTTATACTAAATTTCAGTCTCTATGCTCTATGGTTTGTTCTATGCATGTCATAGGCATGGTAACAGCTGTGTATGTCTGGAGTTACCTAACAGCCACATGATTAGTGTGAGGTCTACGTTCCGTAGGTCAAGAATGCCATTAGTTTTTTCATAAAGTTTATATCTCTCCGGTGTCAATGGTAGGACAGGCTTCATCAAAGAATATTCTAACTGTGGCTTTATAGCTTCGTTGACACAAGTGTGAGGTTTTGTGTGGAAGTCGGAAAAAAATCATGATCGCAGGACATACCGGTAACAGGTAGTTAGCAAAATTGGAGTGCAGCAAAAATGTAATTTTTTAGTATTGGTATTTGTGGATTGGAGTTTGGGATTTTGATGACATCATGGTTACGTTTTTGCTACATTCCAGATTTGCTAAATACCTTGCTCACGATACCTATATCGTGAGATTCACATGGAAGTCGAGGGCCCAGCAACTTCTATGTGATCTAGCTATGATGGCTACGACAGCTAAGATTGCACGGCCAGCCTGTCTCCATGTATTGCACGAAGCATGCGATAGGGCAGCTCTAGATTGCTACGATGCTGATGATATGTATGGATACCAGCCTTTAGACAGCAAAGAGACTGAATGCTGTTTCTGCGAAATACTAGGTCGTTGAAAATGATAGACAGGTGAGTCGTGGAGTAAGAAGAGAGATTGTGTGTACAATTTTAAGGAGATAATGCCATAACTTTGGCACTGGACATGCAAGGCATTGTTTAATTGTAATTATGGTTCAGTAGACAGTTTTGACAACTTTCGTCTTCTACTGGATACCCGAATCTAACCAGTACTAACACATTACCGAAATTAAAGTAAGTAAATTTAATTAATTAAAGCGAATCTTCATGTGTGAATTATTAGTTGATGCATATAATTATTATTTTCATGATTCAGTAGGTAATAACTTCTGCCAATCATGGAAAAACAGAAGGTGGACAGGGATCTGATGGTTGAACCTGTGAAGGGGCCTAGGAAGGATCCTATGGGAATGAGGGGGCCGATTAAGGAGCCAATGTGTGGTCACTGCTATGAGAAGTACTCGCATATGACAGAGCCTAGAAAGCTGCCGTGCTCTCATATATTCTGCATGCCCTGTATCAAGCTAGACATCCAGAGAATGCACACTCTCAGATGCCCAATATGCAAGTAAGAGGTGGGATGGTAAATGGTGGGAGGCTATGGTTAACGAGGGAGGCCGAGAGAGGCCGAGAGTGGCCGAGAGAGGCCGAGGGGGCCCGAGGGGGCCCGAGGGGGCCCGAGAGAGGCCTATGGCTAACGATAAATTTGAATAGTGGAACTATTCAATTCATGACTCTTGCAGTTATTTACTTACAGTAAATTACAGTTAGAAAAAGAGTGAGAACTTAGGCAGTAGACGGGGCAACTATAGGCGGCAACCCAAACCTCAAGCCACGATCTAGAAGCAGTCTAATTCTAACTGTAATTTACGAGCTCTAATGATTATTTGCCAGCCGAAATAATTTCACTCCAAAGGTTGATGTATAATCTTCCTGTTTGGAAATTTGGGTCAGCTGTTTAATATCTGGAATAGTTTTTATGTTCTTTTAGGTACTCCTAGTGTCCTCCTCCTTCCTTGGACTGTCTGAGGTTATCTGTAACTTCTGAGGCTATCTAGACTCCATCTAGACTGGAGCATCGACTATTAAATTTTGTTTCCGTAGACTACCGTCTGTTAATGGTTTCACTGACCGTCAAGTACATACTATGTATACAGGATATTATGTATCCCGTTGTGTCTGCTATTTACAGCATTGAGTATGATAAATTGATGTATAATTGACATATTAATGAGCCGACAACCTGTTTACATGTCTTTGTACCGGAAATACTGTTGCTAGCCTTTGTACCTGGAAATACTGTTGCTAGCCTTTGTACCTGGAAATACTGTTGCTAGCTTGAGCTACCCCACTCTGACTTGAGTTAATGCAATTATAGAACTGATTCTCTCAATTTGTTTTTGCCAGTTTTTCAATAAATATGGGTGATTATCAATGGGTCATTAGTGTTTGTCAAGTATTTGAATGCATTATGAAACTCGGCAGCCAATAAGCGGACATCAACTATCACATACTTAAAAGATACTGACGACGACTGAGTTGTTGAGCCATGAAATTATTGATGGATTTATGGACATAATTCTGCAAGTGTAGAATATGCTCAAAAGATACTGCACTGTTTTGGGAAATCTCTAAAACTGGTTCACAGTTTCCCAATATTTGCACTGAATGATTTATATATTACGTCATAATGGGACTGGGACGGCTAATTTCATCTGGCGACATCAGTGCGCTTGATATAATGCAAAGGACATATCATCTGCCTGGAGAAATTGGAACCAGTTCAAATTATGGCGGATCGAATGTTTACCCAAATTACTATATTATATAAGGCACAATGTGAGACTTGAAGTCGCAGATGCCCTATAGCACAAATATAAATCATCTGGTGCAAAAAGTTTGGCAGTGTGAAAGCAGCTTAACATAATTATAATAATTAAACTGATGAAAATTCTTGCAAAATTTCTTGGGAAGAAATTTTGTAACAATTTCTTCCCAAGTTTAATAATTATAACTAATATTATCACATCCAATACCACGTTCGTTCGGTCTTGAGAACTTGGAAGTAACCGATACTTCACTGTATAAATTTGAGTGTAGGAAAATATTCCATAATTGATTACAAAATCCCATAGTAGCAATAACAGAATATCAGGCTGTAACATGTTATCTACTGGTACTAAGATCCTAGTTGGTGGCGATGTTACTGTACTGTTCCTATTTGTTAGGTTGGATCACAACAACGTGAACATTGATAGTCTACCAAAAGTAATACGAGTAGTGACGCCAACTATCACTCACATGGAGAAAGTTACAGAGACCAATGAGGAGGATGAAGGGGAGTTATCTGTCAGCCTGCTGTGTGACGTCTGCAACAAGGAACCCAAAGATGCAATATCCTTTTGCATAGACTGTGGAAAAAAGATGTGTGACAAGCACTTAGAGGTAAATGTGATTGGTTGACTCTACTTAGAGTAAATGTGATTGGTTAAATCTGCATAGAGGTAAATGTGATTGGTTGACTCTACTCGAGAGCAGATCGGACCTTACTTCAGCATCCAACACTCAAATAGGATCCTGTGTTTATATTGAGTGGATTTACATATAAATGCAATATAAATATAAATTCAAGATATATCCCAACTGTCTAAAGCTTTATTCTGGGCTTTATTATAATTGAATATCATCTAGGCTTGATTTCAATTGAATATCTTCTGAGCTAAATTTTTATTGAATATATCTTCTGCTCTCACCACCTCATTCATTCCTTCCACAACTTGGCGTCGTGACGCCAATGGCTTATTTATCGCTTCCCCTTAGGACCACTGCTCGCCAAGAAGGCTCTAGGAAAATATATGATTCGTCAAGCTCCACTTAAAGGTAAACGTGATTGGTCAGAGATTCATCAGACAACCTGCTGATTTACTATGCCCCTAGCACGCTCTTGCTACCATCACCTTGAGCATCACCCCTATCACAAACAAATAGGCGTGTGTTAGTGTGACTCGCTTATCAACTTCAGCTCTGAGTAGCAAAGTAAAAAATTTGTAAAGTATAGAACAACTGCCTAAAATAGCAGAAAGTTGAAAATTCTAAAGTTGCCTTTTACAATATTAATAAGTACTATTGAATTAATCTCTTCAGATAATATTTTGAGAACTTTCAATACATTTATGTAAGGCATTCTATGTGGTGCTTCGTGAAAGATAAAAACGTGAAGTTTTTATATAAAATTTCTCTCAAAGCAATATAAAAAGTATATAGTGCCAAATTGATCCCTATAGCTTAAGTGACCTGTCACTATTTGGTCACCTTTACTTGGTCAGAACCTTGACTTGGTCATCTCCTACACAATGTGTCACCAGCTTCTATAGATTTTTGGACATTCAGCCCATTGACAAATATGCATAGTTATGTAGGGTGGGACAGAGTTCTTGGAACATTTGCACTTTTTGACAGATTACTAAGGATATAATTATACATAATATATTAAAGTCTTCAATCTAAATAGGAAATGCAGTGGTGGATTGAAGAGTAATGGCTATTCAGGTCAAGAAGAGTCTCTTCCAAATGGCATTTATGTAAATCGACCACTTTATTGATGTATGACACTATGGCGGTATGCAAGTCAAATATTAACATACAGAACCTCCCAAAATAGTAAAATTTTACATCCGCCTCCATTACAAAGAATGGTTAAAATAGAACTTGTTTTTAGCTGAGTTGCATATTTTGAATATAAATCTGCTGTGTCAATCAATGTGTGCTAGCTTGCTGTGATGCCAACTGGCAGGGTAGAGTAGCGTTGGTAAAGTCTTGGCAATATTCCATGGCGCTTTTACCTGTTTGACGTATTTTGTAAGAGCCTTATTAATAAGTCTCATTAGCGGGTTAGGGTGGGTAGAGAGGAGGACCACCAACAGCAGAGCCTTGTGTATATGAGGCTAGCTTACATGAGGCTAGCTTACACGATGTTTACGTAAGACTAGCTTTGTAAATATCGTTACCAGCGTTATTTAGAGAGCAGAGCACTAAGAAACCTCAAAATGAGGATTTTCACCAATCTGCAATAATAGTATCTTTGCTAATTTGGGCTTTTGGGGAGACAACCAACAGATCAAATACCTGCATGTAGTATTTGAATCCGGGACTTGAAACAGTCTTTCAGTGGGGCTTAAACTTAGGCAGTAGATGGAAAGTAACTGTATGCCACAACCCAAAATACCAACCACAATCTTCAAATAATCACTCATTTTCGAAACGTCAGCTACGAACGGTCTAATTCCATAGCATATGGGTGGTTTTTAGCTTGCTCATCAGATGCTTTGCAGGTATTTCTGTAGACCACCTACTACAGACATCTTTTTCAGAGAGATGTGAACGGTATCTACACTATCGATAGGGTGATGCAATTATGACATCACTGAAAATCCCTCCAATCCTTGAGCACCCCTAATGTATCGTCTTAACATGATACACATCGCTATATCCTTTGCAGATTTCCATCTTGTGTGCAAACAGGCTTTGTGTACCCACAATGACATGCCATATATTTGTTATCTGTTTACAGTTTCATGATGAGTATCAGAACACGTTCTCTCGTAACACACACAACGTGATCACAGTGGAAGTGTACGTGTCATTTCCTGCCAAATACGAGGTGAAGAGATGCCCGGGTCATACAGATAAGCCTTTGAGAAGGGCTTGTGAAAGCTGCTACAGAACCTTTTGTGAAAAATGTGACACCAAGAAAAAGTGCCCTGTTGAAGGTAATAGACGTATAGATGGTTGAATAGATAGATAGTCTCTAGGATCAAATGATTGCCACAATCCGATCTACATTTAACTCTTAATGTGTAAGTAGAACCACCAATTGGTTAGCTGCCAAGTTATCGATTTTAAAATGAATTTTTTGATTAATGTTTTTGATTTTAATATTTGGTTTTGAGAAATATATTACCTGGAAGTTATGGCTGCAATTAGCCTGTGCCAGGCTCTTTGGGGAAGGAAAAAAAACTTTCTCCTCCCCAGGCACAGGTTAGTCTATAGAACAAAATTTACATATTATAATAATAATAATTAGTTTGTTTCGGTAAATTGTCAGACAGTAATTTCCAAATGGAGGAAATAACTTATTACCATCTGGTCAGTGGACAGAAGCCCTCTTTGTGATCTTCGGTCTGTCAACCTCAAATTGGTGAATTGCAGTCTACATAGCATGAAGCACTGAATGCCACTCACAAAGTCCCTACCAGACTTGGCTACTTAATAAATTAATGAATGGAATACCCCAGGACTCAAGCGTGCAGCCATGAGACTCCAAATTCTGCTCGCTAATCAACCACGGTCAATCACTTAATACCAGTTAAATATGACACCAATCGTTTGACCCCGCCATTACCTAAGATATGGAGGAGGCGATGAGGGGGCAACTAATACACCATTTGTGTGGCTACTACCAGGAGGGTGAATGTTTGAAAGAAATCGATTAACTGAGTCGGTGCAAATATAGGCCTAGCAAAGCAGTCGATAAAGCTAGAGGTGAAAACGAGATAAAGTAGGACATGGTCACATGACAAATTATTATGAAGTTAAAAGAATCTACTAACCAGCCAACAACTACTATAATACATCAACACTCGCAACGTCATAAGCCTTGGTATAGAAATTATGCTTTTATGTACTATGTAATACTATATAATTGGTTCAGGAAAGTCACATGACCTGAAGCTGATAGGAGATGTGAGTGCAAAGTTCAAGGACAAGCTAAATGCAATGGCAAGTGATTTGTCCAATAAGCTGGCAGATGTTACTAACATGGAGAAGAAGACTTGTGGAGAGCTGACAGATATAAAGGAGACTGCTTGTCATATGGCTGAGGAAGTGGACAGGGTTATTGAGGAACAGGTAGGAATACTATCACCACATCACATCCCAACATCACATCACATCCCAGCATCACATCACATCACATCCCAGCATCACATCCCAACATCACATCACATCCCAGCATCACATCACATCCCAACATCACATCCTAACATTACATCACACCACAACACACCATATCGGACATCGCACATCACATGGATTCTCTGCGTCCAAAGAATTCCAACTGAAATTTATACAATAGTGTCCAGCAGAGTTCTCATGAAACTGATGGTAGGAGTTGACTGCACTTAAATTGGTGAGATTTGAATTTGTTGGTTGGTTTCCTAATGTTGATGAGTAGACAGGCACATATCATTGTGTTAGGGGCCATGATAATTCTAGAGGAAATGCATATTACCACCTAAAATATTCCATCTGTATGACAATTCTGATCAACGACATAAAGGAATGGAATTATCACTTTGCAACTGCCATTTCAAAATTGGTGTCCGTTGGTGAGACTACATAGGCATTAGACAGGGGTATCTATATGCCCCAACCCAAACCACAACCTATAAACACTCAGTTTCCAAATGGCAGTTACA
>JAOQGN010168814.1:0-11162 GCA_027564295.1 Himantozoum antarcticum | reverse complement strand
ATTCGGGCAGTGAATTCCCCCACTCGGAAGAAATTAAACTGTCCCGGGGGACTTTATTTACGTTCGCCAATGGACCGAGTCCACCCGGCTATTGTTAACAACCACGGGGTGGTCAGGCGTACATTGGTCTGAACATAAACATTGTTTATTCCGAATTTATTGTCAATTCAGATAACCTGTGGATGTTATTCTGTTTTTCCAGCAAAGTGTGATTGTTTTGGCCAAAACAATTCACACTCCCCTTCCTTTCTCAGACTATTGACAAATTTCTCGGGATTAACTTTCCCCTCTTTCGGAAGCTGTCACTTAGTACAGTGAACAGCGACCTATTGCGCGACTCGAGTAAATTCACGTATTCTACGTTCATTTGCATGGCAACTAGCTTTTGTTGTCAGTAACCTGGGTTTCCCAGTTTAGTTCATACATAATTTAGGGTGACACGTGCCCTAGTATATGATTTCAGTTTCCCCAAAATAAAATATGAACACATATTTATAATGGTCAAAATTGGCGGTATTTCAAACGGCATAAAGCCTGTCTGTAACTCGCCGTGGCGTGATAGGAAGAATATAATTGACTGCTCACAGGAACATGTAAAAACGGCCGTCTCAGCGACCCTCGTCTCCACAGTAGTCCAAAGACTTTCAATATGAGAATTATTATTCTTAATATCACTTATAATGATATGAATCTAATGAGTGTCGGTGCAGGGACGTACCACTGCCGCGAACGAGTCCAGCGGTTTATCCCACCACAGTACAAGCTGCATACACTCACAGACTTTTAACAAGAACTAAAATGATTGATTCTTGAGAAACTAAAATCATAATAATCTTTCTGTGTTCACACTTAGCTGTGTGCTCACGGATTAAACTATAATCAGAATTAAAACAGATACCTTTTTACATTAGTATCTGTGTTATTCCGAAAATAGCCATCCCTTGCACCTTCATGGGTCCCCAAGTATACACACCGACGTGGCATGCAGACTAAAAGAACCCCGGCGCGGGCATAGATTAAATAAAACCATCAAGAATTCGAGTTTTTAATAGGTTACATGTATACCATAATCACACAATAACCACACAAGTAATTCCCGTTCTGTTTTATATTTACACACCGATGGTATCCAGGGAAGGTCAGACAACTTCCCCAGCGGCGATATCATTGTGCAAACAACCCCCGGTTTACACTTTCGCAATGCTACCAGTGACATTTTGCTCGCCGGCGGTTTCTCGCCGGCGCTTTTTGTTCACCGGCGCTTTGGCGAGAGATTATTGCTAGTTCACAACGTCGCTTTTTGACGTAGCTCAGCCAATACCAGACCAATTTTCCCCGGTCAACTATGCTTCTGACCAGTGGTTCATTGGCTTTCGTTTAAGCTATAGCTCGTTCCGAACGTCGTTCGTGAACGGCTCGCCGGCGTTCGTTTTTAGAACGTCGGTGGGTGACTGCAATAATTTTTCACTTCGCCGGCGGTTTTCCTTTTTGAACTTTAAAGCGCCGTAAAATAGCGAATACTTGGCCGTTTTTCACCGATCAACTATGGTTCTGATCGTTGGATTACTAGCTTTCGTATAAGATATTATACGCCACGATCGGCTCAAAATTGCCTACTGGTGCACTGGTTTGGTGCTGTTCACTTTTTATTGTGAACGCTGGCATTTGACGATGAGAAATTTTCTGACTTTTCCCAAGGTCACCTTGCCGTGGTTTTTGGTGTTCAGGTTTTTAGTAACGGTTCTCGGTGCACCGTCATTTCTCAGGAGTTAACCAGACCCCTGGAAAATAGCACGGTGTGCCCTCTTCTTGCACTATTGACCTGACTATTCAGTTTTTCTCTGAATATTTTACTTGCCGGTGGCTCTCTAAAAATTCAAAATTCCCCCTAGAGGTCATTCTTCATTTTAGAGGTCATCAGCAATTTTGTTTTTAGAGGTCGTTAGCCTCCTGTTGGGTTATTCCACTTTACAGTGGAACTTGACCCCAACCGAATCTTAGAGGAGGTACCCCAGCTCTCTCCCGGCGTGGTCTTTGTCTTTGGACCGGGATTTCCTCCTCACCGTCACTGCTCTCTTGCACAACGGGAGGGTCGTCCTCTGGGACTCCTAACATCCTCATAATTCTTTCCCCTACTGGGGCCGTCTGTCCTGACGGATCTAGCATCTCTAGATCGTCATTTGGTACCATTTGGATTGTTAAATCCAATGACAGTGGCCCCTCATATGGTTTGAGGTTATCGATGTGGGTGACCACTATACGTCGGGGGTCAGAATCCCGGCGTATACGGTAGTCCACCTCGGTGACCTTTTCCAAGACGGTGAACGGGCCTATCCACGGCAGTGAGAATTTATTCACTTGCTTCACTGGTGGATAGTAATACCGGACCTTGTCGTCCTTGACAAATCCTGGCCTTTCTTTGGCGTGGATGTCGTAGCCACGTTTTTGACGGATGGCTGCTTTGTCAAGGTGACTTCTGGCAAAACGGTGGGCGGTCGCCATTGCGCGGCGTACCCATTCCACGTACTCTGGGCCACATTGTGGTGGCGGAGCGGTTTCTGCCGCGGTGGGATACATGACATCCACCGGGAGATTTTGTTCCCGTCCGTGCACCATACTAAATGGAGTGCACCCAGTCGAAGAATGGACCGACGAACGGTACGCCATTAAGACGTACGGTAGGTGGTCATCCCAGTCGTTTGACCTCTCACAGACAAAAGCCGAGAGCATCTGGAGCACCGATCTATTAAAGCGCTCCACGGCTCCATCCGACTGAGGTCGGTAAGGTGAGGTCCGGGACTTCGTACTTCCTAGCATGGTTGCTAGGGCTCGGAACAGATGACTTTCGAATTCTGCGCCCTGGTCCGAGTGTATTTGCTTTGGAACGCCATGATACACTATGAACCGGTTGACCAGAACTTTTGCGACCGCCTGCGCCGTGTGTCGGCGTAGGGGGAACGCATCAGTATACTTCGTAAAGTAATCTGTCAATACAAGGATATACCGATGACCCCGAGGTGTAACCACGTGGGTATCCAATATATCTAAGGCTATCCGGTCGAACGGAGCGCCTGCCTTGACCGAGGTCATAGGCACACGTCCCGGGCCTGGTTTGCCTTTTCGTGCCGCGCACTGCGGACAGGCTGCACACCACCGAGCCACATCCAGAGCACAGCCTGGCCAGTAGAACCGCTGTTGTACTCTGGCTACTGTTCTCTGGACTCCTAGGTGTCCGGTGACCCGAAGGTCATGTAATTCGTGCAGGATCTCTGTCCTCAGTGCAGTCGGGAGAATTAGCTGCATAGTGGGTTTCTTCAGCCCACCGGTTTCCACATACCGGTAGAGAGCCCCATCACGCAGACGTAACTGGTCCCAACGACTTGCTAAAGCCTGAGTTTCCTCGCAGAATGTGAATCTGCTCGGACGATCAGGTTTGCATTTCTTCTCCAACGCCACGATGATGGGTTCTAGAGAGGTATCCGCTCTTTGCTTTTCAGCAATTTCGTCGATAGAGTACCCCCCTAGCCAGTTCTGATTTTGTAACTGGTCATCGAGTTCTGTGGCGTACGCCCGTGCTTGTAGCGTCAAGCCGGGTCGGTGTTTTTCGTAGCCCATAACAATATGGGGTACTTCCGGATTAAGTACACCGGCGACTTCACTGACAGGTTTCCCTTTACAGTGACTTCGTCGGCGTGACTTTTTCGGCGGCTCCCCGGTCAGTGGACAGCTTTCTGCTATCACCGGCCCAATTTGGGAGTCCGTAGACGAATCTACCACTGCCTCATGGCGATATGCCCCGATGCAGTCCGGGTTTTTGCACTTGTGGCAGCGCGACAACCCGTCGGCATTACCATGCATTAGACCTGGCCGATGTTCGATCTTTGCATCGTACTCCTGGAGCTTGACCAGCCATCTTGCCAGCATCCCGTCAGTATCTTTATAATTCAGGAGCCAGCGGAGACTGCTATGGTCAGTCCGGAGCTTAAAGTGGCGTCCAAGTAGGTAATGCCGGAACCGCCTCGTCATAGTGACCACTGCTAATAACTCGCGATGAGTCGTGCAGTAGTTCATCTGTGACGGAGATAATGCTTGACTGGCGTAAGCTACTACCCGCTCAGTCCCATCCACGAGTTGTGATAACACGCCGCCGACAGCGTAATTGCTGGCGTCGGTGTCCAATATGAAGTCACAATCACTTCGTGGGTGGTGCATTACTGGCGCTGTACATAGAGCCGCTCTGAGTGTTAGGAAAGCCCGTTCTTGTGGCTCCTCCCATACAAACTCGACTCCCTTTTGTGTCAGCGCCGTCAAGGGTCGGGCTATTTCCGCGAATCCCTTGATGAATCTGCGGTGGTATGACCCAAATCCTAGAAAGGACCTGATGTCTGCCACGTTGCAGGGTTTTGGCCATTTTCGTACCACATCGACCTTGGCCGGGTCGGGTCTGACGCCCTTTCCCGTGACCATGAAACCCAAGTATAATATCTCTTTTGCAAAGAGCTCGCACTTGGTGGGTTTCAATTTGAGGCCGGCGGCACGGATCCTCTCGAGGACAAGCTGGAAATTCAGGAGGGTTTCCTGAAAAGAGCGGCCGTATACGACTACGTCGTCAATATAGACCATGCACCTCTTCCACAGGTAACCTTTTAAGATCATTTCCATTAGCCTCTCAAAAGTGGCCGGAGCGTTACACAGTCCGAACGGCATCACTTTGAACTGATACAGCCCGGTCTTGGTAACGAAGGCTGTCTTAGCCTTGTCTTCCTCTCCCATCTCGACCTGCCAATACCCTGACGCTAGGTCCAGCGCACAAAAGTAGTGCGAACCCGACAGGGCATCGAAAGTATCTTCGATGTGAGGAAGAGGATATGAGTCCTTCCGGGTGATATCGTTCAACTTCCGGTAGTCTACACAAAACCTCCATGTTCCGTCCTTCTTTTTCACCATGACCACTGGACTAGCCCACGGGCTGTCACAGGGTTCAATGATGTCTGCCTTTAACATCTTTTCCACCTCCTGGTCTATGACCTCTTGGTGGACATGGGCAACCCTACGCATTCTTTGCCGTAGGGGACGGTTGTCGGTTACGTCTATGTGGTGCTTGGCAGCTGATGTTTTGCCGAGCGCACCACCGGGACTCATGAACACATCCGCGTAGCGAGCTAACATCTCGCGTACGTTGGCCTGTTGTTCCGCCGTTAGGCGTGCCTTCGGAATCATTGCTTCCAGGTGTTCTGGCAGTCCTTGGTCACCGACTGACTCACGTTCGGTTCCCGTTAGGACTGGCACCTCTTTCATTCCCATCGCTTGCTGGCATGTTGCCGCCGGCATATTGACTGGGAGATGAATCTCTTTATTTGTGGGATTAACCACCAATACCGGTATCCCAAAGGGGTTAGGCCTGACCAAGGCTCCCCCCATTGCTAGACCGGTCTCTTTTGTGAATCCTATTGCTGGTGTTACGCAATAGGATATCCTCTCCGAAACCCGGTTATACTTGTTTGGTTGTGTATAAACCAGTGCTTCACTGTACGGTGGTACTACCGTGGCTTTGGCGACCCTAACTCGGAATGATCGTGCCACGTTCTTCCTTTGCAGGAAGTGTGTTTCCCCGTCTATCATTAGCTCTCCTTTTGATGGATTTAGGAGGAGATCCTGATGTCCGAGGAAATTCATTCCGATTATCCCAGGTGTCTTCATGTCGGCTACGAGTGCCTCCACTTCATACACCTGGTTCCCTATGCGGAGGGGTATCACGATGACGCCGTGAACGGCGACTTCTTGCCCCGATAATCCGCTAAGGTGCCAGTCGGCCTTTCTGAGTGGAATCTGACTTAACGTCGGTTCCCTCTTTACCACCGCCGAGCTGATGGCTGTGACCTCAGATCCTGTATCTATTAGGAACCGTATGGTTGGTTTTCCAAATTTTAATGGCATGTACCAACATCTAGCGGTCACTCTGTGACTGGTAACATAGCTCCCCGCGGGGGCCATTCTGGTTGCCAACAGTCTTTCTGGATCTGAGCTCCGTAATTCCTCGTCGTCTGACCAGCAGGAATCTTCGTCATCAGCATCATTGATCAGCTGGTGTCTCGTCTCTCCGTATGTTTGTGGTAGAGTGAGACACACAGTCGACCCCGGCTTTACGTCACGAGAAGTGTCCTCTTTCGGGATTTCACTTTTCGCGGCTACCGCTTCCGGCTTGTCACGAGAGACGTCCTTTTTAGGGGTTTCGTTCTCTGTGGCAAGCGGGATCTCAGCCCATCTTGCTGACTCCGGGAGTACCTTCGGGGACACTGTGTCGGTCTTCACAGTGTCCCTTCCTAGTTTCCCTGTTTTGGAGGCGGGTTCGGCGGCCTAGGCCGCGGGTAACTTTGGTTGCCTCCCTGGTACCCTCCTTGGTTGTTACGGGGACCACCCTGGTACCCGGGCTGGTTGTTTCTATAACCACCTTGGTTCCCCGGATTATTATTCCGGTAACCACCCTGGTACCCACCCTGGGCATTACGGTTGGCCCCTTGTGCAGTGGGTCTGGGTCGCAATAGCGATTGGAACGGGAACCCCCGTTCTTTTAGCCTTGCTAGCAGTTCCATGCACCTTAAATAGGAATGACCATCCTTCCCACAGTAATAACAAGGCCTAGCCCCAGCTTGGGTGTTAGCCTCGTTACACTCGAACCAACCGTTGAACTCAATGCCGGTCTGCTCAGTTATTAGTGCAGCCACCGACCATTGTAGTTCGTCAATTGGGTCCTCGTCCTCCACCTCAGGTGGGTATGACATGTATGATGGGTCTTCAAAGAAGTCCATTTCCGGCCATGACTGTTGTGGGTAACTCTGGTACCCCATATTTGTCATTGCCGGCCTTCCTCTCCCATAACCGGAACCATCATATTGTTCTTGTCTCTCAGCAGGCCTATGCATATAGCCTTGCGGTCCATTGTAGTGGTTACCGCCCTGTTGCGATGGTTGAGGGTAACCATAGTTACCCATGTTCATCGTGGCTGGCGCTGCCTTCTTATGGACGGCCCGATTTGGTTCTGGCGCTGCCGACTCTTTGGCATAGGCATCGAGCTGGATGACGGTGGCGACCGCCCGATCCAGGTCTGTATGCAAGCCCGAGGCCAGGGCAAACCTTACATGTTGTGGTTGACCCTTAATAAATTGGTCAACCAACATGGTTTGCATCGTTTCGTGGTCCATCTGGGGATATGCTTTCATAGCTAAATCCCTCAGTGCCAGCGAGAAATCTTGTGCACTTTCGAGTGAATTTCGCGTACGGCACTGAAATTGTGCTCGATATGCGATTTTGTTCGACTCTGGAGTGAACATCTTTCTCAATTGCTTTGAGAGCTCGCTGTAGGATGTTGCTGTTTCTGGTGTTAGCTGCAGCATCACCCTACTCGCTGGACCATCTAGTCCCCCAATGAGGACCGTCCCTTTTTCCTCGTCTGTCCAGCCTTGTGAGCCGGCTATCGCCTCGAACTGTGCCAAATAATTGGCCAGATCTCTGTTCGTGCCATCGAACCTTACTCGCCACAACGAAGTGTTGAGTTTCCTGGCCTGACCTTCAGGGTAGCCCATTGATCCATTACCACCACGATATGACATCCCTGGTGTGTATTGTGGTGGACGTGGTGGATCATTGCCAGGTCCTGAGTACATGCCATGGTAGGCTGGCCTCTGTGTTGGGGCACTCACTGGTATCTGGTTCGTCACTCCATTATGAGTGGTAGAACCAGGCATCGGTGGTGTAGTACCCCAACGAGCTAATGTTCCCCGAACAGCTGCATCCACTGTCTCCTGGAATGACTGGCCTCCCATTGCACCGGCCATTGTTGTGGTCGGGCCCGGAGCTGCCATCATTCCTGGAAGGTTATTCCCCATTGGGTAACCTGGCTGCACGCCATTCCAGGCCATTCTACCTGTGCCATTTTGACCACCGGCAGTGGCATTAAATGCCGGTTGGTTCACCATTGTTTTGGGATAACCCAGGGTGCCTTCTGGAAACATTCCAGTTGTTGGTGGTCCCTGTGTGGTTGCCCTGGGATAGTATCCCATATTGGTGCTTTCATACGATGTCTCTCCTGCAACATTGCTGTTTGCAGCGTTCATCATATTTACAGTTACTCTAGATGATGCTGGCATTGCTGCACTAGAGCTGGTGGCCGTTGTTATGCCTCCCATTACTGTGTTTACCGACGTTGTCGTATTTTGGTGGAACGTGCTGTTTGCCTGTGTCAATGTAATAGACGACAGGTTTGCAACAGTTACCACCGGTTCTGACTTCGCTGGTACTTTGCTTCTGGCCCCACCTTTTGATTGGTGTGATGCCATGCCTTGGTCATTGTTTGACCACTCCCACTGACTATGGGGGATACCATGGTACCTGTCTGCTGGTGCAACCTGTTTGATTTGTTGTTGCAACCGGTCTATGACAGGTTCATATCTCCCCTCTGTTTGTGGGTCTGGTTTCACAGTTGTTATTTCTGTGAAATCGCTATACTCCTCCCTTCTTTGAAAAGGATCGCCCGGCAAGTCATTCATCATGAGTCTCAATAGACTCCTTTGGTTTGTTGACTCAACTGCATTAAAGGGTGGATCAAACAGTTGTTGTTCCCTTGTTGTTGCAGCTGAGACATCATCCCATATTTGGATAACCTCGCTGGGGTTCTGGAGTACACCTTCGCCGGCGTTCTGATCTGCCGGCACTATTTCGCCGGCGATATGCACTCGCCGGGGCTTTATTTCGCCGGCGTTTTGTTCTGCCGGCGGTTTACCACCGGTGCTTTCTTGCCGGGGCTTTATTTCGCCGGTTTTTGGCTCTACCGGCGGTTTATCACCGGTGCTTTCTCGCCGGTGCTTTATTTCGCCGGTTTTTGGCTCTGCCGGCGGTTTATCACCGGTGCTTTCTCGCCGGTGCTTTATTTCGCCGGCGTTTAGCTCTGCCGGTACTTTTACATGGATGAATGGGGAATGTGGTCCCCCTTTCTCCTCATCGGTGAGAACTTCGCCGGTAGGACTAATATTGTCCTCCTCGCCGGGGTTCTCGCCGGGGTTCTCACCGGGGGTTTCATTCGCCGGCGTTTGGCTTTCAGAAACACTGTTCTTAAGCTTTGACCGGGTCATTCTGCCCTCGGTTTGAACATTTTGGGACACGATTTTTCTTCCTTTTAGGAGTTTTGGTTGTCCCTTATCTTGACCAAAGATGGTCGAATAGTCTGCCGAGGCAGATGTCTCCGTACCATTTGAATCAAGACTTTCTTCTCCTCGCCGGGGCTTAATGACCTCACCAGCGAGTTGGTTGTCCGTTGTCACTGTACTCAGGCCGTCGTCTACGAGCACTTCATCTGCCGAGGCAGATTCCAGCGTCTCGTTAACGTCTGAGTCCCTACTTTTAGACGGTAGACCGTGGCCACTACTTGTGAGCATTCTTTCTGCCGAAACAGAAGTCAGTGTCTCACGCGTGTCACGGTCCTTGCTTCCAATGCCAGAGGCATTGAGGTCATCAGCCGTAGCTTCTGACCCTAGCTTGTCCCTAGAGCCAGGAGCCGTAGCTTCGTCTGACCCGAGTTTTTCCGTACAGTCAGGAGCCGTAGCTTCCTCTGACTCGCGTTTGTCCCTAGAGTCCTTAGCCGAAGCCTCGGACTCGTGGTTGTCCCTAATGTCGCCGACCGAAGTCATTGACATGAGTTTGTCCGTGTCGGTTGTCCGTTCATTTCCACAAAAGAAAAAGGAACCAATGAGACCGTAAAATAACTTTCTTGTAATCGGTGTTGCTTGCTAATTAGTGTCGAGTCCGAACCTGGGAGTCACGGCACCACTGTAATAAGTTAGCTCTTAGCCTAACTTGTGATGTGACCCTCACCCCATACGCTCGGTATGCATCGCCTCCTCTGTATGTCACTCGTAATCCCCGAGAAGCTGAACTATGGCTAAGTCCAGTTCTCGGGAACCGTGAGTAGTTTACTCGGGGTTTAATACATAGTTAACGTCAGGAACCCAGATCCGACAACGTATAGAAACGTTGACGTAACCCGCGCACTAACCAGCAAGACAGACACCTTTCCAATATATGTTATTCCACGGCCACACGAGGGCCTTAGCCAAATGTGGATTGACGCATCACGCTCACGACGTCTACTCGATGCAAAAGCACCAGGCAAACTGAAGAATGTATGCAGTCGTCTCGCTAAAGCGAGACGGCTGCAAACACTCCCTGTGTACACTAATCCTTGGATACCGAACGTCACGAGCGAGTGACTTTACCAATACAATTTATGCTACAAGCTATACTGCTCAAAGCGACGTACTTGACTCAAAGAGTTGTACGTACCGAAGACTAAAGTGACCGTTTGTACTTTCTCGTTGTATTAAATGATAACTACGGAAACCCGTATATTGGAGAGTATAAAACGCTACAGTGCCCTCTTCTTACAATGTTAGTCCCTAACATAATCCGCTCTGGCCCAAAAGCTGCTAAACACGCCCAGAGAATCATATGCGAAACTGTGAAGAAGACACGGAAGCCCCCATACTCTACAACCACGATAGCGCCGAAACGCTGCGGACCAAAACTTATTGGGTCCTTTTGGAATAAATGCCGAAAAAGGTGAGTACAAGAAATACTCTGGATTGGACTGATTGGTAAACCACTGTACGACTAAAGGTAAGTTACCCCTCACGGTAAGAAGCTAAAATTGAGACGGAGGTTCTCCAGAAAAGTTGATGACCCGAAGTCATCATGCCGAAAGAAATTTGAATGTACCGAATAAATTGGAAGATCTTTAAATTAGAAAATTTTGAATAGTAAGACGGTACATTCCTTATAAAAGTAACCTCAAGTGCGGCTTGCCATCCGAAGATGGCGCCCTGCACCACGGGCTCGCGTGCTGTTTGACAACCTACGGTTGCACCCTGCACGCTCAGGTCCTCACTTCGACTTCCCCGAAGGGGAGTCGAGGTCCATCTCCTCATCCGTCACTGGTCCACTTCCGGCCCCTCTATATGGTATAGGGGCACTCGGTCGCTGGACGACGTGGCTGACCTCGGAGCGATAGCGCCCCGGTGTCGAGGTTGACTCGCTGATCGTCCGAGCCACACCAGTGAGAGCCAACGTTGAGATGTTGGGCAGCACGGGCGGCGGCAGTGTCCCTGGGAGCA
>JAOQGN010168703.1:0-11163 GCA_027564295.1 Himantozoum antarcticum | reverse complement strand
ATACAGCATACAAGTGGCTCCTATCAGCTGGTAGTCATCCTTCTCCACTGATACTGGAAGATGAGTCAGCACTGGTATAGTCTGCAGGCCAAGAGCTGTCTGGCAGGGAGAGTAGTAAGAATGTGGAAACAACAATATATGTACATTTGAAATAGGTACAGGTGATATATGTACAGGTGATATATGTACAGGTGATATATGTACAGGTGATATATGTACAGGTGATATATGTACAGTTGATATATGTACAAGTGATATATGTACAGGTGATATGCACAGGTGATGCTTGCGTGTTATGTAACCTTGCCATTAGGCTTATCTCACCACTTAAAATGTAACTATGCATGGTTCTAAGTTCTAGTAGATCCAGCAGTGTTGCCAACCAGTACTAATGTTATCTGTTATATCTCCTGATTAATGTTCCCCTCGACATTGCTTTATATCCGTATTGCCTATGACCTATGCAATAAATACTGTATGTGTTCATCAAATACTACAACATTTGTGAGTTGTCTGTCCAACGTCCAATATGGGTAAATATCAGCTAGTGTCCATCTGGATGAACAACAATTATTAACAGTGAGTGATGCCAGTGGTGTCCTTCTGGTGTCCTTCTGGTGTCCAGTGGTGTCCTGAAAAACTTTAAAAAAACCTATTTCAAACAGTCAAATATTACTATTATCTGCCATAGTGAAGGTGACATCTTGCTGTCTATTAGGAACGAGAGGATTAAAGATATTTTGCATATATTCCAATTTGTTTAACATTTTGGTCGTCATTTGCTCATTACCAAAATTCTGACTCGTGAAATAATTGACTGAGTGGAAAAAGCGACGGAACCTGTCTGCTCTGACATGGCAAATGGCAGTAGCCGGGATGTGTCGAGAATGTAAAGCATTACTTATTATGCTTTGAAAGATGTGCGCAAACAGTTAAAAATCAAATATCATCTATAATAATAATACAGCTTGTTTGTTGCATATTATATAGATATTGCACCGGAACTGGTTGTTGAACACAGAATATATAGCTATGAAGTACTGGAATTCTCTCCCACCGTATCATTTATCATTATTCTACCTCCTGCAAGCATGGTGTGTAACATGAAGAGGTCAATCTCTACGGACAGCGAGCAGTTCAATACGATGGCACCTCTCAGAGTGCCAGTAAAATCATTTGAGGTGTCTCACCTACACACATACCACCCTGAGTTTATCAAATCTTACACCAAAGCCACTGTGCTACTAGATATGGAGTTTACAGCTGCGCTGCAGGCACACAGAGAGGTAAGCAAACCCTGCTTACCACCCTGCTTACATTTACATGCTTTGGCCTAACTTATTCTAGCTGTAGGCTTTAGTGTTGTAGTCGGGACAATTATTATGTTATAGATAAGTTTAACACAAAGTTACTCAACTGACTTATTGTAAAAAGTTAAGCTCATATTTGACAAAAATGTAAAAATGGCAAATCAATAGAAAATTCCACTCAGTGCAACTTGTCGGGATCTGTCTAAAAATAATGTACATTTTGTAAATAAATACATATCCTGTCGTGATGATATGCTTCTCTAGGAACATGCATAGTAAATCATCATACGCATTTTGCCCAAGTGGGCACCAAATAACGTAAATGAGGTTATTTGTGTCTAACTGGTAAAGAGTTGTGCATCTTCTAACATGATGCGCAGTATGACAACTCTGAATGATGACTTTAACCCTGACCATCTTGCTATGTACTGTACTTGTTATTCTACTGCACAGTGATCACATTACTGGTAAGCTAGGGGGTTTACAGTTTATACTAGTGGTTGCTAGTGATCACTAAGCCGGTGCCAACGGCCCAAGATGTGTCCATGTACAAAATTACATAGCTATTGTTGACTAGCCTACTGGAAGAAATTATTAGCATTGTTATTAATTATTGACAATTATTAGCAATTATTTGCAAATTATTAACTTAATTTTGGTGAATCTGGCAGCACAAAACTGAATTAAGGAATTTATTTTTTGGTAAATTTTCAGCTAGGAAAATTTATAATCGCACCAAGTGTTGTTTTCTATATAAAATCTTCAAATTTTACCGCTAAAACTAACAATTTTTTGGAGGAATAAAATATTAGCACGATTGATTTTTCGAATTTTAGCGAATCTTCTATTAACAAAATTAGCGAAAATATGAGTAGTTTTATCTCTGAGGAACAATTCGCATGTGCTTGGGGAGAGATTCTGGTGCCAGGCTACCCATAGTTCCCATCAAATTGCGTGCAGTTATCTATTTTACCTGCGGACTTAATATATTACAGTGTATCACTATGATTTCATAGCAGACCATTATTATTATGAAAACTATATTTTTATGGGATTACCATAATTATATTTATTTCCATATTACTGTATTATATTATTATAATTGAAATCAAATCTATATACATGTATAATTTATATAAACTTATAAACTATTTTTCTATATATAGGCATTCTCTGCTAGAGAGATAGAGGCTACTAAACCACTTGTGGAAGATTTGAGGGAATACCTTAAGACTTTGGAAGAGATCTGGAGGGGCTCACGTTGGGTCACCGACCTGATCAGTATAGCCCGCGAAAAGGACTACGCAGGTAGGTTGTACACAACATCTAAAGCTAAAGTTATGCTAAACAGAAATTTGTGTAACCCATAACCTTCCACCCATCACTTCCATCTGGACAAACCAGCCAATCTCTATTTGGTTGATCCTCATATAGGTACATGTGCACAAGGTAGCACAAGGTATCGCGAGGTATTGCGAGGTGCATGGCGCATACCCTATCGACATTTTTGATACGAGATATTTAGTTTCGCTATTAAGGCTGATGGTACTAATGTGAACTGGTGGAGAGTGAACTAATCGAAATGGCAACAGCTCTTGAAGTTTAATTATTTTATATGGTATTCCAATAACACCAGGAGCTAGTCGAGGGAAACCCACTGCACATTGCGTAATGCTATTATCAGTTCGATTGGCAAGGAGGAAAAGCCTTCTACGGGACAGAGTCTTCCTGGTCGTACGTGAGACTCGAATGCACATCTTTGCAGTTAACTTGAAGTGTCATAGCTGTAATACCAGAGTGGCTAGCGCCCTACCAACTATGCCACTTTGACTTACTATCTTCATGGAGCTACATGTATGATAGCTAAACGCACAATGGCCGTTGCTTTAACAAACTGAACTTGTAGCCTGGGCCCGACAAAGAAGGTTTGAAACCAAGGCTACTGAATATGATGAGGAATACTTGGAAAACTTTTTGGGAGTGCGTAACTCAATACACAGAAAAAGTAATGCAAATCTGCTGGTGATGATAATTTTATTTCGCTTGATTGTCTGTTGGCGAGCATTTTTATAAGCTTGGTTTCATCAACACTGGCATGAAACTCGCGAAAATTTGTCCCTGTACACCAAAAGTGGGATATACTTATACTTTCTTCATGGAGCTACATGTATGACAGCTAAATGCACAATGGGCGTTGCTTTAACGTACTGAACTTACAACATGGCATAATTATATACACATCTACATGATTTGTGTCTGACAATTATGTATATTGGTTAATATGCATTTTCAGAAAGTTTGTTGCACAATGCATGAATTTATTTGACAAGGTTTTCTATTCAGAATAAATTAACATTCTGATACTCTACCCAGATGCTGATACGTGTTCTCTACCCAGAAGACAGAGACAGTCTGATACTAATTTCATGTTGGCTTAAATTTCAACTATGTTGAAAATGTTCACGGTATCACCTTTTGTCAACTGAACAGCATATCAAAATATGTAATATTACTGACATTATCGTATCCAATATCCAATAAAATGCATGGATTTGATAGTTACTTTCATTAGCTTGTTCCTGTGTTGATCTTCCTGTTGAATCGTAATTGGTGGAAGTAAAAATTGAAATGAGTTGAGACAAACACAAATAATTATATCAGTATATGAATGTTAGTACTACTATGACGTATTGTGTTATTTTAGGGCTGTCTATCAAGAGATTATATCGATACATTCTTAGTCGGCATACGAATCAATATTCCACTTCATCAGATGATAGTTATACAGACTGTGATACGTGCCACAGCATCAGTGCAAGTACTAAGACCAATGACATTAATTCTATTGAGACCTGCAGTGAGAGTCACAGTACAACTAGTAACACTCAGACTACCGAGGAGAGTAGTGAGCACACATTGTCTGCTATAGTAGATAGTAGCTTTATATACAAATCAATACATGATGACATTGTGCCTTCTTCCGACACCACAATACATGACAACACTGTGCCCACTACCGATGTCATACTAGGTGCCAACACTGTGTACACTGCCGATGTCACAATTGGTGCCAACTCTCAGCTCAACACAGTAACTGATCAAAACAGTGCTGTGCATACATTTGGAGATGTCGCAGTGACAATGCCTGCCATTTCCTGACACCAACATAATATGTTTGTTTACCTTCAACATAATTATTATTATTATTGTGATCAGACTTTTTATAATCATTATTATACATTAATAATGCAATAGTTTATGGAACAAATTATTCAATTATATTGTATTATTCTATTGCATATTTTGGAGACGGCAGTTGGGTCTTGTTGCAAATTTTCAAACAAGACATTGCAATTATTTCTCTTTTGTATAGCTAATTACATTTGACAACCATTTACCCATTTCAAATTAGTCGAATTATATTTTAACCCATTTTTAAATCATAATTATTTATGATATGAATAGCGATCGAATGTTGCTTCCAGTATAAGCATATACGGAGAATATACCGAGTATATTGGCCTAATGACAAACCAATAATAAAGTATAACACAATTTTATTTATTACTGATATGCACAAAAATATAATGTGATGTCATAAATTTACAAAGTATAGCATAATATAATAATATAGTTATCACAATTATTGACATAATGCTCATGCTAGACTGCAAATAAATAATAATTAATAATATCGAGTATTAGGAAAATGATAAAGCTACATACAATGTTGATTGTAATTGGTGATAAGGTACATGTAGTCAAGTCAGTGATCCAGATTGTGGAATGAGTAATACTTGTAGCGTGAGTGGAGTAGACGAACATATGTATCTATTATATGGGGGATGGGAGGGTCTGCTATTAATTGAATCTGGTAACTAGTTTCCAAAGGGTAAATGATTGTTGTGTGATGAGTGTATGACACTTTTTGATACCGAGATAATACATAATATTTCAGACAGCTGCGATACAATATCGGTATCTGATATGGGGTGATAAGGATAGGAGATAACTTCTACCAAGTACGTCTTGGAAGCTATACGTATGTACATCTGTACATTGGTTAATATGTTTTAACTAATAAACGTAATAATGTACAATACACCCTGGAATTTGGTCTGGACCCGACCCAGAATGTGGATCACTAGTAGAATACATTCGTGGACAGTTCTGCCTCCTGCTCTGGCAAACGTCACCCAAATTCTGCAAATACTTGCCCCTAATAGCAATGACATAATGTGCACATATTATAGCATATATTATAGCAAATCTGTCTGCATAACTTCAAATGTCTTAACCATCAAATGTCCTCCACAGCTTATACTGAACATTACAGCACCATCAAACAACACTACTATAACAGTTCTATAATAAAAATGTAACCATTGTCATAGCAAATAAGTATTGATACTGAATACTTGAAATAGCACCTATTGATCACTGTGACTTCGTCACAAATCATTGTTTCATTGCGTGGACACATGAAATTGTGTGGCAGAGGAGTAGTGTGATCAGAAAATACAATGTACACAATCTACAGCAATAGTAATGTTTGGGGTGGACACTAGCCAGTGCACATTATGAATCACTGACTGGCATTACCTAGTCTCAAGTTTTATCTGCCGAGGAGTTGTGTGGAGAGTTGAGGCTTGCACTGCTGTTAGCAGAAGGACTGTAGTGAGCAGCAGCAGCCACCTGATTGGAGGGGAGCAATTGAGGAGGGGAGATGCTGCTAGCCTCAGATGTTGAATAAGAGGTCTCACACCGCTGATAGTCTATTTCTTCATACACCTTCTCCGCAACTGGTTGACTGCCCGATTGGCCTACAGCAGTTGTATGAGTATTATTATAATTTGAAGTAATGCTTTCCATGGAGTACTTTCTAGGCAGTGCAACTGGGGCACGGCGTCTCTGTCCCGGCGCTTTGTCCTCCGTAGAAAACACGCTATTTGTGTTCAAAGAGCTAAGCTGTGATCTGTGAGCGACTGATGACTGTGCAGGCGAGGTCAGAGGTGAAGATATTACAGGCACAGTGCTGCTTGTAATAGCATGTAGAGAGCGTGGGGAATGTGCGTTGCTGGCATTCGGTGGTACAATTTCAGTATATACACTGGGTTCAGTATATACACTGGGTTCTGTAGCTGCCATGACCGCAAATGCACTTATTTCTGTAGGTTCAGGTGGTGATGGAGAACGAAACACCACATTAGCATATATTGGCTCTGATTCAATGCTTCCCAAGTTATCACTCTCCGTATGTTTATGCAACTCGGCACATATCAGATCTGAAATCTGGCATTGGTCATGCGATGGAGTCATCCCAGAACTTGGCTCCTCGGAATGTAGCCGTCTTAACTGCCGTCTCGTATCCACACCATAAGACTTCATATTAACATACTCCATCTTTCTTGTTGGCTTACGCCCATTAAGGAAGTTATTTGTGCACAAAGTGACATCGGAAGAACTAGCAATAGCTGTATCAACATTTGTTTCTTTGCGTCGCCATATTGCAGACATTTTATAGGGAACTGAATGTGCCCGCTGCCTTGGGGTCCCTGCAGCATGCACATCCGCATTGCCATGTTGACTCACTATGGACCCATTGGTCTGTCTTTGGCATTCATGCTCAATGTTCGTATTTAGCAGGCATAAGTTGTCTCTTTGTGTAAAAGAGGTCTCGGCGTAAGCATTTGGTTGAAGCACCAGGGAGTTGCCTGTAATGGAGTGAACATTTGGCAGACTGTTAGTGGAGAGAGGTTGGGTGGATAAGATGGTTGTAGTAGAGTGGGAAGCAGGTGCCGGTGAGACAGCGACAGCATCTGTCACACTGTTGTGAATGCAATCATGCTGTACATCAGGGACCAAACTCTGTGGTTGACTTGCAGAGCATGGGAAAAGAGATGGCAAGCTAGCACTTGAATTGCCGTGGTGTAGCGCTACACGCTCTTTTGTGGAAGGAGGCAATGAGCTAGCTAGTCCGATACCAGAAGGGGTTTCCCAAACCAGGTCAGCATGTCTTACACCTGTAGAGACATTAGGCCACCTGTTGGGAGATGCCACATGATTGGATTGTCGTGGTTGTTGTTTGATGCCCAGTGGGTCTACATTAGCATACAAATGGCTGTCTGCCTCTTCAATCACACTCATGTCATTCGCTGCTGGACTGTCAGCCCTGTCAGCGCTATCTTCTTGTACCACTTGGCAGTCCCAGCTGTCGCCAGTGAATCTCCTCCTGCTACTGTTTCGCGGCCGGTCAGCTGAACTTGAACTGTAGCTAGACGAGTAGGATCGAGACAGGCGGGCTTGCTCAGCCTGGTTGACACATTGCTCCATCTCTAGCCGCTGCCACTCTGTCTGCTGGTCAAAGTCATCTAGAGGATCATCATAGGCAGTTCCTTTGGCCTCTAACTGGTTCATAGAGCTTGTAATATTATATGATGAGCCTTGAGCCTACAACACAAAACATGCCATTCTGAGAGAATTGTCTGTGCGTAATCAGAACCAATTGTACATATTTATAACTGATACAGTAACCAATTCAAAATGCAGAGTTTGCAGAGTTTTGGTAACAACAATAATATTATGACACATATATTATAGCCCAATCAGATTGACAAATTGATGACATAATTGCATCTACTGTGATTTGCTCAACTACATGTATATAACTTGTACTAGCCTATAAATGTAATTTATTCTCATTTTAGTTTCATCAAACTAAGTTGACATTTTTTTGCCAGATGTTGCACAATACAAATGCTGAATGTGTATAGCACGTAAGCTACAATAAATTAGACTGCCTACGGATAAGGATTTGACAAAACGGCCTACAACTTGTTACCCCCGTTGACCAATTATCTCACCAAGCAATCAATCAATTAATATAGCAAATTAACAATAGCAATAGCATCAACAGCTTGAGATTGAAATGGTTGAAACTTTGTACTAAAAGCCAACAGTTTTGGCACAAAAATATAGCTCCTTCAACTTCCATTATTTAATTTAATTGACTTAAATTAAATAATTTAATTAACTTTATTGGACTGTTTCCTAATATGAAGAGTAGGAAACTTTAGGAATCTAATTCAGCAATGATGTCGTAGCCTAACTAATGAACCATTATCCTTACACTAGTGCTAGATTACATGGATACCTGCTGTTTTGTGGTCATCAGAGATAGCGTAGAGCTCGAGTAATTGGAGTTGTCTCGACGCTTTGCACTTAGAAAAGTACTTGTTGCAGGTTTCAGTACCCCTGGATAGCCAATGGACTCTTTCCAGGTGGCTTTGTGACTTTTCACCAAGTCATCAACATCAATAGGGTTTGCATATGCCGGCCTGAACACCACACCTACAAATCATGACACCACAAATGAATAGGCCTACTGTAACTTACCATAACACAATCCGTTTGTGAGGCTCCAGAAAGATTTTGCAACTTAAAAATGCAAAACTTAATTCATTATAATTATATAATTATATACTCATGCTAGTCATTGAGAGCTACATGTCAACACAATATTGAATTTGCACAGATTTTGTAACATGTGGTGGGAACATCACTCAGGAAACATAACAAGAATTACAGGGGCTAAACAAAACAGACACTGAAATAGTAAAATATCAAACATATCAGTGTTAGAAGTTATTATGCATTGCCTCATTGAGTGTAATTAGAGAAGGTAGAGTAAATGCAGAGGTTTATTGACTGGGTTCAGGAACTTGCTAGGGTAAAATATGGTGTATACAGGGATGAGATCGGTTATAGTGGTGGAAAGTGATGATGATGATGCTGAGTGGAAAACGATGAGTTAGTGATGAGTTGGTGTGGAGTGAGTGATGAGTTGGTGTGGAGTGAGTGATGAGTTGGTGTGGAGTGAATGATGAGTTGGTGTGGAGTGAGTGATGAGTTGGTGTGGAGTGAGTGATGAGTTGGTGTAGAGTGAGTGATGAGTCGGTGTAGAGCGAGTGATGAGGTGGTGTGGAGTTAGTGATGGGTTGGGGTGTTGTGAGTGATGAGTTGGTGTGGAGTGAATGATGAGTTGGTGTAGAGTGAGTGATGAGTTGGTGTAGAGTGAGTGATGAGTTGGTGTAGAGTGAGTGATGAGTTGGTATGGAGTTAGTGATAGGTTGCTGTGGAGTGAGTGATGAGTTCGTGCATAGTTAGTGATGAGTTGGTGTGGAGTGAGTGATGAGTTGGTGTGGAGTGACTGATGAGTTGGTGTGGAGTTAGTGATGGGTTAGTGTAGAGTGAGTGATGAGTTCGTGGGTGATTAGTTGGTGTGGAGTGAGTGATGAGTTGGAGTAGTGAGTGATGAGTCAGTTAAGAGTGAGTGATGAGTTGGTGTAGTGTGGAGTGTATGGGCTATGAGGCGCTTTCCATTTCTTACCTGGTGTACTGCTGCTGGCGGGTATGTCATTAGGAGACTTAATAGGATGGGAAGGTTTGACAACAACTGTGGTTGGCGAGGGTTGACAAGGAGAGTCAAAGAATGACTCGTGTGATGCCGCCCGCATCAGTCCAGGTTCTCTATTGTCTGCAAACAAAGCAAATAGCATGCTAACCAACACACAGCAGACAAAACACACGTGTTATGTAGGCTACACTATGTCAGTAACTAACTCTAACAGGATAACTGTACTCTATGGCTACGTCATGCTAGAAATAAGTTATTTTCACCAATTGGTGACACCATAAAGAGTGTGGGGAAGGTATGTGGACACGTACCATCCATAGCACTACTTGAACCACTAAGTAGGTCATCACATCCCAGTATATCTTCCCCATCAGCACCTATTTCTGTGAGGGAGAGACTAGCCTTTAGCTTGATGTCGCTAATACTGGAGCTTGACTGCAGACGTCGGGAGAGATGACCGATGTCACTATCAGTTATCTCAACGTCAAAGTCTTCGTTCTCTACAATAGATAATAATCAGATATAGTAGATGACAAGAAAGCGCACAGAGATGACTCGTCTGATGAAACTCGTCTGATGGAAGTCATCTGATGGAAGTCGTCTGATGGAAGTCGATCAATACCACCAACCTCTATAGGATTGCTATAATATATCCAGACGCGACAGAGCCAGTCTTCAGCAGCGCCATTATTAATCTAAGTCTAGATCAACGATAACACTTGATCACGTTGTTACATATACACGTGGAAGCAGATAAAATGTTCTTGGCTTTGACTAACTACTTTGATGTTCAACTACTTGGTTGAAGTTATCTCTGTTATGATAGGTTATTAGTGATGCAAATGGCTATAAAGAAGATGCACCCGAACACTTTTTTACGGGTCATGTGTTTCTGAACAAGTCGGGGCGAACCGGGTTAGATGTGCGCCACGGGAAAGAAGGCTGCTGCTGTTTGTATGAGATGTTTTGTAGGTATTGTTGAATAAAAAGACTAACAAATAAAACTGTAGATGTAGACTATATGTAATAATTATACTATCTACATCACATCTATCCTAACATAATTGGGTCTGCTGTATAAGATTTCTGAAATGTAAAGGAGTTGTCTACTTACAGCAAGGCAACAGACAGTAGACAACTCCTTCTCATAACTACAGGCCTTCAACAGAGAAGAGTAGGGGAAGGCAGGCATTTGGTGAGACAAAGGTACACTGAGACAACACATGTTTACAGCTAACTAAGGTGAGCAGGAAACCATGCTCTTGCAAAATACACAGAAATCAACTTCAGCCTCCTTTTGGAATCAGGGGGGGGGGGACTGCTAGCTAGATGCAAGTAGAAAATATTCAACATCTTCAAGTTTTTCTAAACCCAAAGTGCAAGCAGCATGTTGCTAGATTTTATGTCATGTATCATTTATTGCTCCCAGAGCATGCA
>JAOQGN010168702.1:0-17880 GCA_027564295.1 Himantozoum antarcticum | reverse complement strand
ACCACTTTGTATAGTACAGCACATTGCAATGCCTAAAGGCCATTACATAAGGTTTATTATATAGGCAATCCTAGAGTATTATATTATAATTAGTGTAGATAATTATCTGGAATATGCAAAGGATTATGATTTATACACTTTAGTATGTTGACCCAAGATCAATTGATTTCTGAATAGAAACGCACAATCAAGACTGATGCGTGGTGAACCCTTATTTGTTTATGCAAGAGGTCAAGTTGTTGTGCTAATAGAGTACGGATATGCGACTACAAAATTGAAAAACTAGTGGAAAGATGCAGCTTACGGTTTAATATTATTGCAATTGTTTGACGATACTATATGGATACTGAGGAACTCATGCAAATGTCATAGTATATAATACAAATATATAATACAATATTATATGTATATTACAATACATAATAGAATATAATATATATTATAATACGATATACTGTACATGTACAATATACAAGATATAAGAAATAATAAATAATATACTGCAGAATTTAGTAATTATAATATTAATATATTGTATGTTATAGGTACACGTAGTGCAATATATATGATGTATTATATGATATATAATTATTAAATATTATGCATTATGTATTATGTGTTATGTGTTATATGTTACATGTTAGATATTATATGTTATATATAATATATTATATATTACATACAATAATAATAATAATTTAATGCTATAATCACAGCCTCTAAATTAATTGATACTTTGAAAATTGACAGAGAAACACAAATAATCCTTTGCCTGCAATATCCGTTTGCCTTTACATATATTATGTTGAACTAAAGAAGGAAACAACATCTAGGTGCCAGTATTAGGGCTATTAGTCGTAATGCATTTCTCTAAAATTAGAAAATATCTTTACTAAAGAACAATCCACGCATAGACATCGAAAGTCTGTAGACAATAGATATATGTAGACAAACTTGGCCTCACACCCGCAAGTTCCATTTGTCATTATTCCACCATTTGCTGTCAGAATGTGGTGCCATATACCCATATCTAGAAGAGCAAGGAATTTCCTTCCTATGTGAGAGACTGACTAGCAAAGAATCCACTAATTAGAGAGAAATAATTTTGAGGGAAGCAACTCCCAATATTGTTAATGAAGCTTATCGAGGCCTCCATCAAGCCCTCAATCAACAGTACAGGCCTGTCCAGATGTTCTAATAAATGTTCTGATTTTTGGTTCCGCGTCTGTTTCCGATGACGGCTAATCGGATCCGAGGTGAAGTGTAATCTGATCGCTTGGACTGGACTGTTCGGAACAGGTGAACTTTGCTGACAGAGTTGGATAAAATGGTCGCAGTATCTGCAGTTTGGCTGGAAAGAGCGTGGCTATCACTAAGTCCTTCCACCGCATTTATCAGCTCACTTCCATTGGCTGCTTGATTTACAGGGTGACGCAACTTTTGCAATTTTTCACACCATATGGCTCTACGTTTTCTGATAGGAATATACGTGTGAATGGTGCATTGTGTGACGACGTCGCTCTGGCACCAGTTTGGCCAGAATCGGATCTCATATTGACTCCATTATCTGAACATTTGGATTAACCTTTATTGTCGAAATGCTTAGCCACTTTGCTTCATTAAGCATCAAGCATTAATTGAAATATGTTCCATATCTATAGTAACAATTATAATTATTATGCAAAGTCAAAGTTATAGAGTCATACAAAGATCACTCACTCAAGTAATGACTCAAGTTATCTCAAGGATGTGGTTTTGAGCCTCCGTCAAGACTTGGAGGTATCATCCCATAGGAGTTTTGCCCTCGTTGTAAATCGAACAAAAGATCATATCACACAATGTGCAGTGAGATTATCAGTTGGTCTAGCTCTGCGATTAGATTATCGAAACCAAAAATGGGCCTGATGTGCTCAATACTATATTATATTCCAACTTGTTATCTGATTTAGTCATGCTACATGCATATTAAGACATAATTATACCTACACAGATAGGATACCTAATGAATCCGCAACTGTTCGAAATTGCTGTTTCGAAACGGAGTGTCCATAGGTGAGACAACTTAGGCAATTAAGGCAGGGGTAGCTATATGCCTCAGCTAAAAACCCCAAGCACAATCATCAAGCATCCATTTTCGAAAGGCAGTTACAAACAGTCCATATACCCTATTAAATAGCAATTTGGAATAGGGAGTTGAAAATTATACACACCTGCCCTCAAAGACAATTATTGGATATCATATTTAAGATCTTTGTTGCACCTGAGGAATCCTGCAGTTACATAACCATTTAATTAATTAGTAAGTTGTGCCAGCATGTAGGCTAGCTTTGAGTGCACTAAAAAGTCATACGTAGGTTATTAGCTGTCAGTGCACTACTTGTAATACAAACACTTCAATAACTGGTATGGCCGATATCCCACACATCATGCCTCTTCATTACTCCCAGCGCTGTATACAATTGTTTTATGGGAAGGAAGGCGCTGGGGAAATATTTTACTACCAATATATCATTGTAGAAGTTTGCATACATAAAAAATCTAAACCTTAATACTATGACTATTAACATAGTATTGTCAGGGATATTTTTATATTTTATGAGCCTGACATAAGCTGACTACGAGATCCTGAGCCAGTCTATGCCAGACAAAAGTATTTGCTAACAAAGCTGGCCAGCTTTGCCGACTAGGCACAGTCCCACTGGCTTGCCGAGTTTGGCAAAGCCAGGGGCTAAGCAGGCAGGCCTCATATTCTCTTATATATAAATTGATCAGTTTCAATGGAGATTCAAGAGATTTAATGTCCTAATGATCTGCAACCAAGTAATTATGTTTATATTTATCTTGATTATTCCAATATTATTTATTATTATAATTGGATAATATTATTATCCAATTATAAATATGGACATTACACCATCATTATAATTCCTCTCCGAGTATTCATTGGGTGCTAAAGATCTGGTAATAGTTTGACCTGTTTTGAAAGTAACAGGCAAAACTTTTACAGTGTGTTAATTTGGCTCGAACACATTATTTTTATTCTTTAGAGTTGCATTACTGTGATTTTAACAGTATATTTTACATATTATTTACACAATTTTATAGTATAATATACGACACATGACATGTTAGATATATCCCTAGATAGAAACTATTTAGTTTCAATATCACAAATTGTTGCCTGCATTTAAAAAACTGACAAAACTCGAGAGTTGACAGCATAGGCATCATAAAGTGTGTTTATGATGTAAATAAACATAATTTTCTTTACTATTAGAATTTGTTGTCAAAATGTATAGTGCAAACCTGGTCTGAAGCCATTGTAAAGGCAATCAATGGTTATAAACCCTTGGTGGAATTGTTAATATTAGCTGGTGGAAGCTCCTATAATTATTTTAACAAGTATACTGTTAGATTAATTTTGTCAATGAAATCTCACTCATAGACGGAGAGGGTGGGTTGGTCATACCAGTGCCCCGCTGTAATTCTATCACTGCTCCAAACAGACACTCCTAGTTAGGTAGATCAATGAGCCTGTTAGCTACCAGTGAATAGATCAGTTTTCTTCCTCTAAGTGTGGGATAATGAAGTAGTAAATATAAATATAATTGCCAATTACTAAATATTTAATAAGAGGTCAGTTAACACAATTAACATTGGAGAAATGCTTACTTATTAAATGAAAAATATTTCGAGCGGTAGAGAGCTAAACCTAATCTATGCGGATAATCTTAAAGTTCTAACATAGTAATAATAATTATTTTATGTTGAAAAAAGCACCAGAAATCAGCTGTTTGATCAAAAACATTTAGTTAATAGATGGCATTAATAATAATTGAAATGTTATCAAATGCAATAATTGTATTTTTTTAATATGAGGCATTATGCCTCGGGCATATGAAGCACAGTGTGGCACTGTGGCTAAATATATATCTGTATTCTGATACCAAAGTATACAAGTATACAAGTATGCAAGTATGCAAGTATGCAAGTATGCAAGTATGCAAGTATACAAGTATACTTGTATACTTGTTGCTATATACAAGTATACTTGTATACTTGTATACTTGTATACTTGTATACTTGTATACTTGTATACAAGTATGCAAGTATATACAAGTACTTGCATACTTGGTATACTTGTATATACTTGTATATACTTGTATACTTGTATACAAGTATGCAAGCATGCAAGTATCCTGTCATTGCAATAGTGTTGACAACTACTCGTTGTATGAAATATCAAGTAGTAGAGATCGTAACGTAGTAGTAAAGATACATCAGATCGCCTACTCCCTCCTTACTTGGGTTATGCAGCCTGGTCAAATCTCGGTCTACTGAAATATAAAATCTTAGCTTAATCGAAAGTGTGTTTCCCACTCATCTCAGCAGAATGCAAATACATCCCAATTTGTTAACCAAGTGCTGCAGATTCTCAGTCCACAGATTGCCTGTTAGCTTTTCACACCATGTTGCAGAAAAACTACAGCTTCCTAAGGAAGGTTGCAAATAGTGGCACATTCTACCACCCCTGCTGCATGTATATAAGTTAGCATAGCAACACCATTACAATGCTGACTTATAGCCTTAGGGACGAAATTGTGTCATGACTATATTCCGACTGCCTACATTGGAACTGTGCACTCCTCAATACCAACCACAAATCAGATAACAATCTTAATGTTTGAAATATAAACTTTACGCTGGGATATAGGCGTATTTCCGTATTCGGAACATATAGACAATCGGAATGCTGGAATAGTTGTGAGCAGCAAGCTGAAGGCTATTTGGTTAACTTACCATCAAATAACTAAGTTGCTATGAATACTTTGTCGGAGACTCTGAGATTCTCTTATTTTAATCCTATAGAGCAAAAACTGCCAGAGCTGAGCAGCGAGCACCGTTTACAGCTGAGCTGTGCAGCAAAAAGAGTTACTTGTAAACCAAAGTAAAAAACATTAATACCGCTAGAGGGAGTGGTGAAGAGAGCGATGATGTGTTATATTTATACATTTAAGATTGCAGGCTATGCTGACATTAACAGTTCAACATTTATTACGCTGCTAACAGTATTTCCTAACTTAATCCATTGAATGTTGGGTGGTGTAAGACAGGGCACAAGTAGTGCGTAACAGATTAAAGAGCCAAGGCTAGCTGCAGTTCATTACCTAATAAGATGTAATAAAGCATTGTTAATCACTTACTGTTTTACCTGTCTCTCATCTGCAGGCAACCATTCTTTTCATTAACTTATAGTCAGCAGAGGTGAATACAGGTAAATATTAATCGGTTGGGGTGACATATTGCAACAGTACAGTGCACAGTTGCACTAAACATTATTTTCTTCTTTCTATATGAACATTTTCCCTGTTTGCAATAGTTTAGTCGAAGATAGATCTAATGCATATATTTTTAAAATATTCTTAGATGAAGAACACCCAATACACCTTTTTATTGATAAGCTACCATCTGGAAGACTGAGGACACTTAAGACACGCAGTGCCCTCGGTCGTAATTGTTTTCTTAGAAAAATGATTTTATACATTAATGATGTTGTGTTTTAGCTGATGTGTTTTATCTTGAGTTTTTCGCTTCTTAGTTTGTAATTTTTTAATCACAATTTTCACCCATAGATTTATTTTAAGTAGCATCACCACATTTCATCTCGCTTGTTTTTAAACTTGTGATTAGTAATAAATCAATCAATCAAGTATTTTTATAATTTCCTCGGAAGTACTTTATGGAAATCATAAAAAAACTTAGAATTTCTGAGTAATTATGGGAAGTTCCCAGAAGTTCTGAGAATTGAAATTGTAGGGACATTGGTGAACAAGGTCCTAGAAAATCTGGGAATTTCTTGGAAATTTCCGGATGCAAGTCCTAACAATTTGTTAGGAATTGGATCCAAGATGTCCCTGGATATCCCTGCAGGCGGCCCTGAAATGTCTGAGAACTCCTCGAGAATCTGTGTCCTGGAAGTCCCAAGGGTTTCTAAGGAGTCTTAGAAGTTCTTGGAAATTCTGAGAAGTCCGTGACAAAACACCAGGGACTCCCTTAGGGGGCCATAAGGGCGGCCTAGAAGTCCGTTAGGGACTTCCCGGAAGTTCTAGGCACGCACACAGAGGGGAGATTCCCAACTGCCCCATGGTTCTCCTACGGCAGAGGATATCTGCAGAAATATATACAGTACAGTGTTATATGGTTCTACTACGAAAGAGGATATCTGCAGCAATATATACAGTACAGTGTTATACGGCTCTACTACGGCAGAGGATATCTGCAGCAATATATACAGCAAAGTGTTATAATTATGGCTCAACTACACATACAAAAGCATGCATACAATGGATAATGCAAACTGATTAGAACAACAGGATCTTCACTAATTCTTAATGTTATATTGACAGCTCTTGATAAAGTCCAGTGTCATGCAAGAGGATGCCATGCAAGAGGACGCCATGCAAGAAGACGCCATGCAAGAGGACGCCATGCAAGAGCGCGCCATGCAAGAGTGCGCCATGCAAGAGCAAGCCATGCAAGAGCGCGCCATGCAAGAACATGGCATGTAAGAGCATACCATGCACGGCTCTGTCTCTGCCAATTTGTAGAGAGACAAACATTGCAAATTAGTAAGAACAATCTTTTTCAAGAATAATGAACGAGGAGGTTTCACCACAAAGTCGGTATTCGGTAATACATTGCACTTACAATATTGAAAGTAATGTATTTGTATCCAGTAAAATGTATATGGATATGGATCTGTATTGCAGCCTACAAACCTGTGGGGCTGGATACACTGAGAATTCCAGTTTGGTTTTCTTAGGATAATGAGCAGACAACCCCTCACATATGTTAGATGTTAGGCCACTGCCTGTGCCGCCACCAAAGCTTCTGTGTATTATAAAGCCTTGTAGTCCATCACACTGCTCTACCTACAAAATATGCAATTTAGAGCATTTTATATACATATTATATTACATTGTATACAAGGCATTATATTTAATATAATAATAATGTACCAGTATATATTGTATTATAAATTTATTATCAAAGACACAATGAGGATTTACATTTCAATAATGATGTTGTAAGCTCACTTGAAGTAACTAGGAGTTGCAGAGTCGAGTATATGAACACTAACGTTTATTGAGTAAAACTGAGCACACTGCCTGATGGGCAGAGAAATATATTATATGAAAAACACCTAGCCTTAGGGTCATAGGTGTGAAATGAGACAAAGGGGCTCTATAACACTGAGCCCTAAACAGTGAATATAATAAAGAATAAAATAGAGTTACATACACTCCTGATATGCAAATAAGGCACTTAATTCAGCTTGCACATGAACACAAAGGAATGTACTTGGAGAATACAATACGCAAGGCAGAGGGTGGAAGGCGGAGGGTGGAAGGCGGAGGGTGGAAGGCGGAGGGTGGAAGGCGGAGGGTGGAAGGCGGAGGGTGCAATGGATGCAATGGGCAGATGGGTGCAGGGCAATGGGCAGAGGGTCCAATGGGCAGAGGGTGCAATGGGCAGATGGATGCAATAATTAAACTGCTTCTGCTATATATTCGTTTCCTTTTTCCACTTTTACAGCTTGTGCAATATTGTATTACGATCTAAATCTAACAACGACAATTTATTTCCTGGGATGCAATTTGTAAAGACAACACATTTCTTGTATGGAAACCACCAATCAGGTTTACATGGCATGGCATATACATGGCATGCATATACATAGCATGCATGTAAATGGCATGCATGTACATGGCATGCATGTACATGGCATGCATGTACATGCCATGCATGTACATGGCATGCATGTACATGGCATGCATGTACATGGCATGCATGTACATGGCATGCATTTACATGGCATGCATGTACATGGCATGCATGTACATGGCATGCATGTATATTGCATGCATGTAAATGGCATGCATGTACATGGCATGCATGTACATGGCATGCATATAATGTGTGAGCAAATATTATTTATGATTCCCACATTTCAACTAATCAATGCGATTTAGCATAATATGTAGCTCCCGTGTTCAATGGTAAAGCATACTGTTTGAATGGAGATGTTAACTTGGGTCATGTCAACATAGCTTCACCGAGAAACCGTCAACAAAAGGGCTATTCTACCGATAGTTTTGTAATATATTTATTACTTTATTGCATTTTATGCTTATTGCTGATTGGCAAGCAAGTGTAGTGTATAATAGAATAATAGCAAGTTTGTTATTTTCAGAAATGCTTCACCTTATTAGATCGTGGTTTTGTATTCAAGCTCATTAATCTCTACATGCAGAACTTTGGACCTGGTGACCCTAAGGTAGGTGCAGCTACGCGTGAATATAGGGTGGACACAATGAGCGGTTGTACAGAGACGTCCGTCATTTTTGTATTTATAGTCTTATTTGAAAATAACATACAGCCATGTTTGGCATTGGAACTGAGGCAGCAAAGGCTCAACCAGACCGGTTCGAACTACATTAGATCAATCAAGAAGAACATAAATCAATTATCTTCTTTTGAAATTGCTAAGCCTTTTCCGTCTCTTTTAACTCGAACTCAAGACTTTTCAACTAAATTAAAATAGTTTATGTGTGAATTTAAATATTCCTCACCAATGGCTGTCAGAAATCTGAAACACCCCTCTACTGGAAACATCTGTCTTGGTACTCGTTACGATTGAAGTTCACGGCAATGACCCGGCATAGCAATGTTCATATATTGACAACCAACTACCCTCTCTCCCCATGCAGCTGCTCTCTAGCTATGTATTATGTTTCTGCAAAAAGCAACCTTGGTCCTAAAAAGTTATGTTGTTGTTAAATGCACATTTTATCTTAGCATATTCACTGTTCACTCAAATTTAATATGTCCCCTTTGTGAAAATAAACATGTTATTCTGGAATGCCTACTGTTTCTAGCTCGCCACTTTGCCTGAATCTCTAGCTGAAACGAAGGTAACATTTATTTGCCATAAATTATATGTTAAAATGTATGTTTGTTGTTGTATGGTTTGGTTTTATCTGTACCCTTGGACCCCATTCCCAAAAACATAATGGTTACCAAGTGTCTCCTGCTAATGACAAAAACTTTTTCGGAAAGTCCTCATTATAGGTAAAAAGGGAGCATTGTGGGTAAGGTGAGATCATTGTGGGTAGGGAGAGCATTATGGGTAAGGAGTGTGCATTTTGGATAAGGAGAGATCATTGTGGGCAAGGAGAGAGCATTGTAAGGAGGGAGCATTTTGGGTAAGGAGAGAATGTTGTGGGCAAGGAGAGAGAGCATTGTGGGTAAGGAGAGAGAGCATTGTGGGTAAGGAGGCATTAGTCGAGTGTTAGTTTTGCTGAAGAGCAGAAAGTTGATTGATCGAGTTTTGAATTTGAATTAGATACATTAGAGTTGCAGCAGTCTAATGTAATGTATCTTTAGAGAGTAAGAGCTCTCTCTTTCCGTTAGGTAGCAGTGCCTACCCCTTGCACCAATGCACCGTTGTTTTATAGAAATTAACAGATACCGCATAGGCTATAAATATGGGTTTCAATTTTAATATTCGCAACTTTAGTTTATATTCTAAAATTAAGCTGTACACAATTTTTACTGAAATTGTTGGTTAAATCTGTAATCAGAATCGAGTATTTTGGTTATCTCAATATGCCAATAATAACCACAAAAGGTAGGGAGAAGAGAAAGGACGGTCAAGTGTTTGATATCACAACACCTCAATCATGAGCAATTATGTTAGATTCTCACTGCGGTCTAAATAATATTTTTGTGCCGAGAATTCTTGGGCAAGATTCATAAGCCTAAAGTTTTCCCTGTGCTGTGATCAGTAGGTAAACTACCGGAGGTCAGGTGGGTTTCCCTCGATTAGCATTGCTATTGGTTTACCGCTTAAAGCAAACCAAAAACACAAGCAGAGACAGACAACACTTGGACAAATAAACATATTGATACGCCATTACATGATACAAATAAATGTTAGTACATTATTACATGTACATATTCTTATATCCCGGCAGCGATGTAAGACAGACCCACATTTTATAGAAGTACAATACGTGACTTGGCACATAACCTGGACCAGGGTCGTATATAAGGGTTCCGGCACCACTACATGTTGTGTGTAGTTCTATATTGTAGTGAAATTTCTTGGTTTTCCAATGGTAAAAACCCCACCTTTCTAACTTGATCGGAACACATTCTATAAAGATTTTGGTGATGCAATCTCCAAATTGCAATTTTGCGATCTTGTAGGTAGGTTTAAATGCAATTTTTCCTAAAAATTAAGTTGTAGAGTATAAAATTGAAAATCTAGGTTGTAAAATTGAAATCTAGGTTGTATAATTGAAAATATAGGGTGTAAAATTGGAAATGTAGAGTGTAAAATTCTGAAACCATAGGTTGTAATTTTTTTTATATACGTCCCTGTCCTGAACCTCTACCATATATCTGTGTAATTATCCTCCTCTAATAACCAAGGGTTTTCCCATTCTCAGATTATTTACATAATAATTGTCTACTGCATAGCCCTAGGGCAGTGGTTCTTAACCTTTTTCTCACCATTCCCCGTTTTCCAAATCCCAGCCTAAAAATGCCTCCCTTCCAAATATGGATATTTTATCATTACTCCGCTTTAACTTTGCACAATTTGACGAATATTTTAGTTAGAAAATAATGGTTACATCAAGGAGTTAGAACTCCTCCCCGGGGAGGGGATATAACTAGCTTATATTTTTCCAAACCAGTAAATGTGGGAAGTATTGCGAGGTATGGCAAGAGTTTGTTTCTTGATGTTTAGTATGAGTGAAAACCGGAAATACTGACCGTTCGAAGTTGAAAGTTAAAAACAGTCCGTTTAGATTGTGGTTTGGGGTTGGATATGCCCACATAGTTGCACATAGGGGCCTAAGTTCTCACTCTTTTTCTAACTGTAATTTGAGAATTGTCATGAATTCAAAAACCGTAACTCACATATAGGTAAGTAAAAGAAAATGGTATGAGGCTTGTCATATTATATAATGATGCATCCCCACCTTAGTGTTTCAGATTCCCCTCCAAATGAATTGATAATGTTCTATCTACTCTCCCAAGCCTGATATGTTATTAAATACTACGTAAAATAATGCAAATTTATAACAAAAATTGGTTGAGATGTTTTATCACGGTCAGTAGCCTGAGATTAGCGGTTGGTTTTATGGGGTTGGGTGTTTGAGGTTGAGATTCTGGGTTTTGGATCACAGGCTGATGAAAGCCATTCGACACATATCTATCCAAAAAATAACCTTTTAGCAAGCTCTCAATTTCCCCCCTGAAATTCCCAAATTCTCCCCTAGGGGGGAATTCCTCCCAGGTTCAGAACCCCTGCGGCCTTGCTTTGCTTTTGTGTCTGTTTCTGTTTGCCGATGTTTATAGCTTATAGGGCTGCACAGAGCAGCCCTATAAGCAATAGGGCTATTGTACACGTAAGGTTGCTTTCATGTACAACTGGAAATAAGGTCACTTTGCTATGGCTCCATCTTTATTGTGAAATATTAGAGTATGCCTCCCTTCCCATTTCCACGATTCTTTGAAAACCATAGTATCACAAGCTAAATTTAAAATGTTGTTTTATTGTGTGTTTTTATCTATGTTTTGTAGGTCATTTTCAGTTAGAAATCAAGCTGTAACTCTAGCGAGTAATCTAGCTTTGACATTCCATTTATGCTATTTTATATATTTATCATGATAATATTTATATGCTGCTATATTCATGGTTTAAAAATTCCAACAAATTTCTCACTCTGATATGGTTTATCCATTATAGAGTGGTAAATAAGAAGGCAACTCCCTATATTAACATCCTAGATTTGTTATACGCAGGTACTACAGGAGTACAAGTTTGAATTTATCCGCATTGTGTGCAGTCATGAACATTATGTTCAGCTCAGCCTACCTACATTGAGATCTGGCTATGCAAGGTCTAAAGGTATGTAGATATTCTCTCCCTCTTTCCTGTTTGTGAATTTTTAGTTATTGGACACGATACGGCCTTGATTTGTGGGTATAATTCCCGTTCAGTTCGGTCACCTTGACTTAAACTTAGATCTTGGAGATTATATTTTAGGGTTGGAGTCGCAAACCAAAAATGGCGAGCTCAGTCTAGGCACGTCCACCGAGCTGAAAACGAATTTTACCACTTTGTGGAACTTTGGTCAAACTTTTGATAAAAACATCGAGGTTCATTCGATCGACTTATTCTTTTTTATACACACACTTTGAAGAGAGTAACTATATACTGTATATAATTTTGGACTGATTAGCCAATAGTAATGAGCTATATCTAGCCGACTAATTTGCTATTGTATGTTAAATTCCTTCCCCCTTTGGTGGGAGCAGCATCTGCCCAGAGTGATATGTGCCAGTGGAATGGTTTCCTCAATGTATTACTATTACTAATCTCATTATTTTTGTGCAGACAACAAGAAGCCATTGAAAGGTAAACCCAATATTGATTGATTTTTAACAAGCAGTTCATTCTGAGTGGTGCACACATCGCAGCTTCAATTCTCGTTTTGTGCGGCTTTGCTTTCTGCAATCATAACTAATTTCCTGTTTCGACATGTATAATATTAGAAGGTGAATGTCTGGTACTGGTATGTTAATAGTATGTGTTACTAGTAGGTGTCAAATCTGAACATGTTATGCAGTCAGTCAGTGAGTGACTAGCCAGAACTTCTGGCCCACAGATTATTGTTTGCTCTTATCAGTAGTATTAGCACTCGTGCTAGTTGGTGACCAAGTTAGTGAGCAGATTGTTACTGAGTGAGAGAGTGAGTGTGTGACAGAACGGTGAGTGAGTGACCGAGTGAGTGACAGAGTGGTGAGTGACTGACGGACTCGGTGACGGAGTGGTGAGTGACTCAGTCAGTCAGTCAGTGATTGAGCTAGTGAGTGAGTGAGTGAGTGAATGAATTGATTCGTATACTTCCATTTGAACAAATGATTATGATGGGTCCATTGACTGAATGGTTGATGAATGAACTAATTCATTGTTGACTGAATGTTGATTGACCGAATGGTTGATTGACGCAAATGTTTGATTGGCTGACTGGTTAATTGGTGAAAGAATGGTTTTTTGACTAACTCTGATTAAATGAAGAAATGAGGTGTAATGAGGTACAATTACAAATTAATATATCTCATACTAAACCATGATTGTGTTTCCTGGCAACCCCACTGCTCTCACCTCATAGTTAAATATCTTACAAAGAGACCAAACTGTCAGATACAGTCACCGCAAGTATGCAGTTTCTCTGTTTTCTGTTTCTCTTTCATGTAGATAACTAAATGCATTCTTAGTATTACCATTACTGTAGCTTGCAATATATTGACACGTGAATGTGCTGTACGCAGTTGTCATGTTTGCTTTTCATTTGCTAACAGCTGATCAAGTTCATACATTTATACTCCTTGTTTATTGACAGCCTCCATCACTAAAAAGAGAAGTAAGATAGTGTTGTATAATTTGGTCTATTGTATGTTATTGATTTATTGTAATTTAGCTAGATATCCTGGGGTTCTACCACCATTATTAGGATGGGACTAATATATACCCCGTATCAAACCTGTCCACCTTACATAGCCAATAGAGGTAAACCTCAAACAGAAAGAGATGCACCTTTTCCTTCTATTGGTTCGATATGGTGGACCGTTGGACTTGACCCTACCCAAAGGATTATAATTAGTTATATTAGCTCTATTTTAGTTATAAATATGTCTACTAACAAACCAGATTTGACGCGATGATTGGTCAGTAGAATGTTGATTCTTATCAGTAAAGTTGGCTTAATGCACCCACCTATCCTGTATTTTTCGCAGGAAAGCCAAAATTTCTTAGCCCAAATATTGCTGGCAATGGCTTCTCTAATTAGCAAACATGGATTTTCATGATAATTTCAAGGATGTTCGAGGATTGAGCACTTTTTGCACAAATTTTGGGACGTTGAGGTGTGTATCATAAACACACACTTATACCATAGACTCGAACACTAATCTACAGTAGCTGTCAATCTTCATGTTAGTTGATCCCCAGCAGATGCTCCATTACCCCATTGTTATACTACTATGCTATTAAAATATTAACTCCTCTTAGCACTAATATGTAATACAACCTTAAGATGTCAGTAATTGACTATTGTCATGCTACAGTATGTAATACAACCTTAAGATTTAAGTAATTGATTATTATCATGCTACAGTATTTGGTGCAGAAGATTGTATATTGGGTTCTGTATATGGCTGGCTTCCTTCTTACCGGACTTGGTCCCAACCCTCCCCCTTTCACTAATAGAGTGTGTATTGTAAGCATACACACAAATGTTCACATCATTTCTGTCATATCATGTATTGATGCATATGTCATATATTATTTGTTTTGTTTGATACACAACTTATATGACTGGATAATTATTTATTTATGTTCAGCTGTGTTTTATATTCTGCTATCTAGAATTGCATCACTCTACATTGTTACGGGCCAAATGTACCACAAATAGGAGTTATCTTTTCATGGTTGCAATAGCTGTGAGGAGACAACTCCTTGATTTGGTAAAATATTTCCTGATATCTATTACATTATTGGGAATGGTTTCTCTGTAAATATGAATTATATGGTTGATGAAAATGGTTTTTGTCTGTCTGGTTGGTAACATAGCCAACGTATGGTCCCTGTGACACGAGGGACAAAAAATATTTATTTATGCAGCTAAAATAACAAGCCTATCATAACATGCTTACCTTTGTACTCTATTTATTAGTATGTGTGTCTTTTATTGAGTTAGCAAAGTACCTTTTCATTTTATATTGACACTATCTGTTGTATATTTGTTGCTAAAGTTCCTGTAATGGAAGATGGCATCTTAAGTGCATTTGCATTTGTACAAGATGGCAAGTATAGTAATAGCCTTAGCCTTTTGTCTATCTAATCTCTTATTATTTAACCTCTTAACTCGCTATATCTCCCAAACACTTCACATTTTATTAGTAATTCAGTGATGCATTTGAGAGTTATCTCCTTTAGAGAATTTTAGCTGGATTCCATCATGTCATTAGCATCATATCAGTTCGGAGTTGTCCTATCGCACGAAAGTTAACTTTCATTCATGTCACACGATGGCGACCCAATAACACAGGCGTACTTCTATTTTACTATAGACTATATTTTTTACATGTACTCTCTATTTTGTACTCCCAACCAAAATCCGCTAAGGCTAGGGACAGCGGTAGGGCAACTCATTTACGATGCCCATGACATGTATGGATATCATGCATTATGGCTTCTTTGCCATTTAAAATGGCGCTGCTGAAAAAATTAAGACTATCTGAGGTAGACATTTCCTATAAACTATTATTGTACAACTGCAACCGACTTGATAAGTTCTCACGATTTAACTTGTCTTTGGACAGTCGACTAGGTCTTTTGCATTAATGATGTTTGAACTAATCTGAGAGACTCGACTCTATATTAATTTGGAAACTCTTCAACATTCAATTACATTCCTTTTTTACATCAATGTGCGTCTTGGCGTGTTGAGTTGCACGCTTTTACTGCACAAAGGCAATGTTTTATGATTATTCGTTGTTGAAACCCTTAGCCAAATCTTGCCAACTGCTTCCGAAAAAGAGTCTATATAGAATGTCTTATACTCCTTGTATAGAATGTCTAACAATTTGATATCAACTTTAATCATGAGATATTCTCTGTTGCATCATTGATTTGCTGCATGGTCTTGGGCCTAAGGCTGGGCTTTCAATGTGGGTACAGCGCTGGACATAAATATGTATTAATGCCCGTCTGGCTTTAATCTAAGTATTACTTTAAAAAAACTGTGACAAAAATGTAAAGCTCTGAGAACTTGTTTTGTGTGATACAATGTGGCTTATCCCATTTGGTGTTGATGTAACGAAGTAATTATAAACATGAATGAAATTAATAGTGATTTGTCTACTTTTGGTTTGTTAGGAAAGCTTATGCTGCTCATACAAGCTTCAAGCTTAAGAGGCCCGTTAAATAGAGTGCGTAAGCACAGCAATAAACCAAAAACAAAGATACAAAGCGAGCTTGCTAATTAATGTATGGAGCTATAATAATGTTCATTATTTTTGTCAACATATCGGATCTTTTACATGAAGAAAGACTTCTATTATCGTTGCAATTGCTCAATATTGTGTAATGGTCAACATTGTCCAATCAAATTGAAGAACACATTCTAGATAAATTATATCTCTTTACCATTGATCATTACAGTTAGTTAGTTCTAATACACTTTGCCTGCTTGTACATGAGAGGAAATTTTAGTACTAATTCATATATTGATCTGCCTCTGTAATTTATGTGATATCTGCATCTAAGAATATAATTAAATTAATTAATTAATGCAATAATTAAATTGGAATGAAATGGAAATGGAAACACAGCAACGCACTTACTTCCCTGTTTACTCACAAACCTATTGCTAAATCCTCAACATCAGCATGTAGTAATTTCATCACTTAATTCCAGCTTCCATCCATCCGTACCCTCCGCCACAGTTCATTGAAGTTGTAATATGTTCATGCGATCACTCAATGTCACAACCCCACTGAACAGTACTGAAAGAACATGTTTTCAAAATTTCCTTTCAAAATATATAAATATGTTTTTTTCCTATCTGGTGATAGTAACTGGGGACTACTCCGTCATTAGCTAACTGATTTTTTGATTCAAATTTGCTGAGACTGACAGCAAACAATAAGGGGTGGAGTGAGTTTGGAGTGTAAGTACATAATTTATTTTCTATCCTTATAAAATGTACACTGGCAGAAAACCGAGCATGACTTTCACAAAGACTAATAATTTTATTGATAATGCAACTCCAACATACCATTGGTTAATTCATCATTTTGTCAATAACAAATTTCGTTTTCTGTTTTAAAGGGTTGTTAATTTTCTTAGATCTGCTAATATTTTCAAACCATTCTACTTTCTTGAATGCTCAACTATTTATTTTATTGGCTCTAGAATGAGTTTCACTCTTCGGAAATTGATGACTACTTATCCAACTAATAATACTAAATTATCAAAGAGCTAATATTAATCGTGAAAATATTTTCAATACCTAAATCCCACACAATCACATCTTCCCTGCTCTCTATTGACCATTTGTTGTGTTCACCTGTGCCATTACCTTCTTATGTTCCACCACTATGCTACCGGCATATATTTATTGTGGCGCCTTTCTTCCCTTGCAGACGCCAAGACAGACTACACTCTGACTACAGAGTACAGAAAGAAGCACTTCCTGTCCGGTCTTCTGCTACAAGAACTCAGGTCAGCTCTCAATGAGATTGGTGAGGTCAGGAAAGTGGCCATCACAACGCTACGTAATCAGCTCGCCAAACATGCCAGAGATGACAGATATCAAAAGGAGGTTGGTGATAATTCAAAAATGGTGTGATTTTGCTATCAATATAGATTGATTAATTCAATTTTGCGATCATTTATTTTCCATTAATTATTACTATTAGAACTATGTAGTTATACTGCAAGTGCAGGAATTGTTGTCTCCATTGAATCATTTTGACAATGTGTATAGTCTTTTGTTATGAACTAATTCCACGAATAACAAATTGTAGTTTCTATTTCATAATGCGATTTTACCAATAAGATCTCATTGAGTTATTGTGTTTGGTAGATGCGGCATAGGTTAGATCTCATTGAGTTAGTGTGTTTGGTAGATGCTGCATAGGTTAGATCTCATTGAGTTATTGTGTTTGGTAGATGCTGCATAGGTTAGATCTCATTGAGTTATTGTGTTTGGTAGATGCTGCATAGGTTAGATCTCA
>JAOQGN010168591.1:0-11163 GCA_027564295.1 Himantozoum antarcticum | reverse complement strand
CCCCTGCAAACCAGTTAAATTGACATGCAAAAGTGCAACAATATGCTAAGACTAATATATTACCAGTACTAGTTGAATGATAACCAATAGGTTAGGGAATAGTTTGAATGTAGGTAATTCTTTTAGTTTTGGGTTAAACAAGAAAAAAAAAATTATTTGTGGCTTCGCGGATCAAGATATATATATACAGTATATATCCACTCATATACCACTCACACTCCCACACACGCTCGACCTCGTGGACTATATGGCTTGCACGTTTCACTTTCCTGATAGTTTTATTTAAAAGATAAATTCAAATAAACGCATCAATGAAATAATTCTTATGGAAACGGTTTGACATAATCGTTCCAGCCAATGTAAACAAGTTAAGACAATCCTCATGTCGTTGATGGAGTCATGATACTATCACAATGAAAAAGAGATTGCTCGACCCATCAAATTTTAGGCCTATCAGGATCTTTCCCAGATAGGCACAACTGATATGCTGCCCTACTCGTGGCATTAAAACTCTTGACAAGTGTTATACTAACAAAAAGAACTGTTATAAGTGCTTAAAACTTCCTTCTGTTGGCAGGTCTGATCATGATTCTGTGTTCTTAATGCCAAATTATTGTCCTAATTACACTCTACCTAAGCAATGTATCTGTAAGAGACTCTGGTCAGCTAGAAATTGTGAAATTCTTTTTGACTGTCTTGAGTGTACAGATTGGTCAATTTTTCTGGTCGATTCTGAAGACGTTAACTATCAAGCATCTATCTTTTCATCTTATATTAAAATTTGCTCTGATATATGTATACCATTCGCTAAGATTCCTATCACTAATGACAAATCCTGGGTCTTGAGCAAAATTAAACGACTCATGGTTCATAGGCGCAAGGCTCTAGTTGTGAATAATTTGATTCTTGTTTAGATGCTCCAACGTTCAATACAAAGAGAGATACGCTATGCCAAAAAATCGCACATACGATCAATTGAAAATACTCTCAAAGATAGCTCGGCGAAATCATGGAAATGCTTAAAAAATCTGCTCAAGCTTGTCGATAACAATAGTCCTACTTGTGCCATCACTGCTGACGAGTTAAATGTCTCTTACAGTCAATTTTCTAAGCCTATTGTCAGCCCTACTTTACCAGTAGTTAATTATGATTGTGATGACTTCTTTTCTCTGAATGATATCTACAGTATTCTCAAATCTGTAAACACCAGGAAAGGTTGTGGCCCTGATGGAACCCATCCAAAACTGATTAAACTAGCGGCACATACTCTGGCTAAGCCATTGCATTCATTATTTAACAACTCAGTTCGACTTGGCATTTTCCCTGATATCTGGAAATTGGCCAATATTATCCCTCTACCAAAGTAAAAAAATCCTTCATTGATCAGTAATTTCCGACCTATTGCTGTTACATCGGTGTTATCGAAGTGCTTTGAGTGTCCGTTGGTCAAACATCTTTCTACCATCATTGAAGATCAACTCCAATTTGCTTACCGCCCATGTAGATCCGCTAACGACGCAGTCATAAGAATGTTGGATAGCTTTACAAAACATCTAGACTATAATACTAAAAACTACGTACATTGTGTAGTCATTGATTTTACCAGCGCTTTTAACACAATTAATCCTTCTATTTTAAAAGACAAGTTAGTAGCCAAATCTCGCCAACCTAACCTGATTAATTAGATCTTTTAGTTTTCTGTCAGATCGAGTGCAAAAGATAATCACTAAGAGTGGTACTTCCGCACCCATTACTTCCTCCATGGGCAGTCCACAAGGGTGTGTTTTGTGCCCAAATTTATTTTCTATATATGTGGATGACATTTGTGCCTCAAATGTAGAATCTAACTTTTTAACCATCGAATATGCTGATGACATGGCTTTATTAGAAGTTTTAGATCCATATACCATCTCTGGCATGCAAGATAAACTGAATAGCCTTAGCGTGCGGTATACTAGTAATGATTTGATCATTAACATTTAAAAAAACTAAATAGTTACTTTTTTCCAACCTCCGTGACAATCCATCTCCTAATACACTTTATATTAATGACACAGGCATCGATAGAGTTGATAGCTATAAATACCTTGAAACTACTCTAACCTGTAAACTATCTTATCACATTAATACTGATAACATGATATCTAAAGTGAGGAAGAGATTATATTTATTGAGTAAATTATCTTATATGGGTGCATCACTATCAATTATCCGCACTTGCTACCTACATTTTATAGAAAGTCTGTTAACTCACCATCTAACTAATATCTACAGTCATTTATCAGCGGAGGAAAAGAACAAACTCAACCATATTTTAGTAGTCTGTAAGAAACTAGGTAATTTTAACACCTGTCATCTTAGTAATCTATACTCTGATTTATTTAAAGCCAGAGTTTTGCGTATTTTTACTAGTGAGGATTACCAACCGGCAGATTGAGAACAGTAAAGTATAGGGTCAACTTAATTCCTTTCGATCCCTAAGTGTCTGGGTTCTGAATGATATTTCTTTTAGTTCTTTGCCTCATTATTTTATTTATTTAGTTGTGTGTTCTTTTCAGTCATATATAATTATTTTAGCGCTTTTTTATCATATATCCAACTCATAAGTACAAGTCCATGGACCTCCAAAGAAGGTCAAGTCAACTTCACCATTCACAGAATTCACGCAAATGTCAGTGGCATCTGAAATTAATAAAATAATGACAATGTCATAGGCTTACTATTTTCATTGCATGTTCAGCTGTGTGCATTTGAGGCTGCCACAGAGAACAGAGTGAGTGGTAAAAAATATTTTCTCATAAACTCACATCATTTTCATATTGTGTTAAGTTTCCATCTATCTGTTTGACTTTTAACTTTGGTATGTATGCTTATTGGGAGAATGGTGGTCATATTTCCATGTTGGTGGCGATCAGTTCTAACATGAATGGGGAAGGAACAGAGCATATTGACATCAAATAAGGATTCTTCTAAATTTACAAACCAGACCCCATGACCCGACCAAAAATTCCCCCCTCTCCCTGAACTGTAACATCAATTCAGGAAATTACGCTAAGTCAATATTCTACAGATTCCATATAATTATATTTATGCGTAGCCCGATCAATAAAGCGAGTGGAAGGGTTGTGGCATATATCACAAGATGGACAATACACCTTTGAGTGTGCAACATAATACCCGAGCTAGTCAGAACACAGAAAGCAACTTTAGGGTCAAGAACTTTTTTCAAATAATTATTCTTAGCACAGAATGTTTTGACCGCAGAGAGATTTGACTCAATGACTCAATCACAGCTCCTCTCTTGACTCAATGACTCAAGAGAGGAGCTGTGATCTCCCTAGATGGTATGTTTATAATATGACTTACTTTGGCTTCTAGGGGTATTGGACTGAGATCTAATTTGGTGCCTGTTGTTGCACCCTCAACAGGAGTCTCAGAAGTAAGCCGGTAAGCAGATGAACTCGTTAAAAGACACAATTTAAATAATTCTACTCCCTTTGGTGACCAGTTCACCTGTAAAGCAACAATAATTGTAAATCGGATATTGGCTGCTTAAAATTTTACGACATTAAGTAGTTGGATGCATTCTATACTCTTACAATAGTAAGAGATCTAAGTACCGACAGATCGATCTTTCGATAGTCTTCCGGCCCAAATCCTGACCACTAATTAATCAACGATCCTATGCTTAATGTGTTGATAATGTTTGGATCGGAACATGGATTGTATAAAGATGCCTTCACTACTGCATGATTATACATCAATGTAATTTTGGTCTATGGAAATTGGCCTGAGCAGTACGCTAAAAGGCTAAAATTCTAGACACCAGCACTATTAACAAGTTGGAGAAAGAGAAGTTAGAAAAATACTGATAATATCCCATCCCATGCTGTATATGCATGTTTATTTTATGTAAGTAAAAATATACCAATTAAGGTTTTGAAAGAAAAGCGAGATTGTGGAAAAAAACAGACATATTTTCTCTGTAATTGTAAATAAAATAAATATGTAAATTAAATTAAATAAAATTAACTTAAATTACTTGCTTAACTCTCTAAAAAGGTACTTTTTATCATTTGTATGCTACATCAGTGAAACAAACAGGTTTTTTTTCTCGATCCTATATTTTACACGAATCATCCTAAAGGGGAGGTGACTAATACATGGTTGGTTTGATGGATATGTGTATTCGTTAATGTTTTTCAGATAGTTTATCGTAATTTATGAATAAGCTGTTTGAACCTTTCGTGGCATAAAAATATTTCTCTCTTTGTTTCATTATTTAGTTTGCAACCGCTTTTCTGCCATGCCCAGCTCATTTCTGCTTTTGTCACACCTATTTGATCTCAAAATTTGATCTTGAAAACGAGTTGCCAAATCTGCTCCCTAATTTTATTAGAAAATATTTGCATTAATTAAATCAGGAAAAATAATAAATACTACTAATACTAACTACCACCATCAAGTGCTCTTTGTCTCACAATGGTTGCCTTCAAAACTTTCAACTCCCGCATGGCAAAGAGAGTTAGCTACTATGGTCAGGCTACTAACCGTTATATTCGAGAGAAATTGGGATAACTCCACTCTATAGAACCTCTTTTACAAGTTCCGTCAAACTCAACAACTTTACCCTTGGATAGGGTATTCCATCTGCACTCAGGGCTGACATCTTCAAGTCAAGAGTAGGCACAGGTTACGCTGAGTACTACCAGAGTAGCTTGTATCCATCTGAGAGTTGCCATTTTATCTCTATTCTGCTTTGGCTGCCGTTATACAATGCAAATCAATACAAAGAGACAAACTGAAGTTATGCTGTATAGTAGACTATACAGTAGTAGATGAATATAATAATAATAATAATAATAATGAAAATGAAAATGATAATGATAATGATAATGATAATGATAATGATAATGATAATGATAATGATAATAATAATAGCACTACACCTACATTTACAGTTACACATACACTAACTTATACCCACACGTACATTATGAGTTCGCTCCTGTTCGTAATTCCCAGTTCCTGACACCCCAGTTCAAAGATGCCCTTTGTAGATTGCCAGTTCGTAAATTGGACAGTTCGTAAATGAGTTGGCATCCCAAACAGTTCTTATCCCAAACCCTAACCACGAACGCTAAACCTCAAACCACAGACCCCGAATCTACAAACAGCAAACCACAAAACTCCAATCCCCAAACCCGAAACCTCAAACCCACAAACCACAAACATCAAACTTCAAACCACAAACCCAAAATGAGAAACCCCAACCCTTAACCTCAATGTCGTTTACAAACTGTCCAATTTTGCGAACTGGGTATTTATGAACAAGCGGAGTTACGAACATTGTGGGAGGGGGAGGGGAGGGCTGGGCCAACTCAAGCATTACAGCACAAGACAGGTATAGTAACAATAAGAATAAAGGGTTATTAAGGTCACCAAGTATAAAAAAAGAGACATGTGTCCCTTACAACCAGTTAAAAATGAATGATGCTCACTGTGAGCAAAAGGCTCTTTATTACTGAAATTAGTGGGCGTAGCTAGGTCGGACAGGCCGTCCTAGCAGAACATTAAAAGGTAAACAATAACATTGCAAAGATATAGAAGGCAGGGCCGGTGGTAAGTAATTATTTGAGAGTTCTGCAAAGTCCGCCAGCCTGCATATAAGAATACAAGAGCAGTACTCCAGTAATTGAGCAAGGCGAGAGTTACGGTATGGTGCTAATAACCAGAGCATCAGGACCCAGGCCTTATCAAGGCCTGGGGAGGGACAGGAGTATAAATTTATTACAGTATAGCAATAATATATAGAAAAACGATGATAAAATCGATTTAAATATAATACGATGATGCTCTCAAATAAGCAATAGTCTTTCAAGCATAATTAGTAATATCAAGTGTAAGTAAACTAGAAGGATAACAACCGAATGTTCAATACTGTCGAATGGTTGTTGACTGCCAAATGCTACATGCTGAATACTGTCAAATAACTGCTGCTTGGTAGTTGAGTACTTGATTGCCAAATGCCGAATGATTGCTGAATGATTGCTGCTAATTGGTAATACTTGATGATAGCTGAATGATATAGGCTAATTGCTGATTGCCAAATGCGAACTAAGAACATTTGTACAGAGTTAGTGGCAGAGGTGTAGGCAAATGTGCTACAATATTATATTAACAATTCTTATGCTTATCTAATTAGTAATCATGTTCAGGCGAGATGTGAGTAGGCTACTTTGGCACCGAATGTCCATCCTACCCCAACTTAGAATGCCTTTGTTATTGAAATACAACTATGCATGGTTTTTATGAATTGTGCAACTATTTATGCCGTCAGCAGTCAAATTATCATCAGCAATACGTACATCGTCAACTTTATACCTGCATTCATTTATAGCTATAATTGTTGCTGTTGTGTTTCCATGGCTTGTCAGACTATCTCAGACTTCCAACAGAATCCACAACAGTGTTCAGATGGCAAAAGTTAAGAATAATTATTAAAGTTTAACAACGTTCAATTAAGCAGTAATTAGAATTAATGAGTTGAATGCGCGTTATTATGATTTCATTCAACCACTCGCTCAGCTCTCACTATAAAAATTATATTCGATAACAATATATAATATTATAATTTATAACAGTATATAGCCTGCACTTACATTCTGTGTAACTCGATATAAATCTACTATGATTTATTCCAGCACACTGTTTGCAGCATATGCAGTATACTATAGGATGCAGGATCTCACAAACTTGAATGAACCGCATTCTCTGAGTCCTGGTATTTATATCCTATTTTTGGGTATTTTTCAAGTTTGTTTACTGTTATGCCTGTCAGGATGCCTCTTCAGGATGCATTTCATGATAGGTAACTTAGTAATATAATTATGTTATCTCATTAATTTTATTCATTAATTTTATTCATTCATTTCATATCATTAATTTTAATTCATTCAGCCAGAGAGGTAAACTTACATTAGGACTGTAGGTGTATTGTGGAGGAATTTCCAGCTCCCCCTCGGCTATATGACATTATAGAGTAGATGCACAGCCTATGTACATAGTATTTGTTTTTATAGACATTATGTTTCAGAGTCGACCAAATTTATTGGACTATCTCAGCTGACTCGATAAAGATATTGCGATGAAATTCGGCAGACTTAGTGAAAAGGACATTATTGGTCTGCTTTCCGAATTTCAAGTCATTCAGCCCAGACTGAATTCAGCTCGAGTCGAATGTTCCACACTTTTATCTGATTTCATATTATAATTCGGCAGATGTTTGTTTAATCATATCGGCCAAGTTACTTTTTATATTGAGCTGAAATTCGGTAGACCTATTAAGCAGGATATTCTTAGTCTGCTTACCGAGTTTAAATCATTCAGCCAGCATAATTCAGTTCAGACTGAATTCGGCTCGAGCCGAATGTTCCACACTTTCATCTGATCTCTTATTGCAATTCGGCTGACGTTTGTTTAACCATATCGGCCAAGATACTTTTATATTGAGCTGAAATTTGATATGCATAATCCTCAGACTGTTGGCAGTCTGTGTACCCAATTTAAACAAATTCAGATGCCCCAGCCAAATTTGGCTGGAGCCAAATCCCAGTGTTATTTTCCCGCCTTTTTCTCCTTATATAAGGATGCAGTTTCTAAGCAACTTCAGTCTTGTGCGAAAGCTCTGCCAGAGATCATCTTGAGGTTGTTGTGTTGTTGTATTATGAGTATTTCCAGGAACTAATGCTATATGGTTAGGACAGGCTAATACGAGGTATAACGTGTGACGGACTAGCACAGACGAAAACGGCACAGACCGGAAGCAACTGAACTGGAGATATTGAAACACCCTTACTCTTCTGTGGCTTGTGGTGAGTGGATGCTTTTTGATAACATAGCATGGCGTCATAGACAAAGTGGCCATCATGAAGAGAAACTGTGAAAGGGAAGTGTTACATTTATTTATTGAGATGGAGGGTGATTATTTTGTGATTGATTTATGACTTGTATTTTTCATTTTGTGACTTTCAGTTTACTAATATTTTTGCTTTTGGGGGTTTTGTAGATTTAGATATATACTGGATAAAGGTGTTATAATTTGTAGGATTGTCGGGAGTTTAGAGGAAGGCAAAATGGCAACAGGATTTGATTTGCAGGATTTCCCCAGCCTTTTGATAGATAGTAATGATGTTACAGGTTCTTTCAAGTCATGGTTGTTAGAATATGAATTATGTGTAGAGATGACAACTTTGATGATGGGTAAAGAGGCAGCAAGTGACAACGTAGGGCAAGACAAGTTCAGGGATAGACTTAAATTATTGTCATTACTCCAAACCATAGGTAAAGACGGTAGGGATGCACTAACCTCATTAGGCTTTGACTTAAAAGGGCAGGCATCCACATATGAGGATGCCATGGAAAAGATAAAAGGTTTGTATGATAGGCAGGAATCTATTTATGTTAAAACAATGAAATTTGTTACTGTAAGCCAAGTTAATGGTGAAGGTGAGCTTGAGTATTTATTAAGAGTTGAAAAGTTGAGTAGGACCATGGAATTTGGCAAAGGTAACAACCAATTACGTGAACGTTTCGCATTGGCTTTAGCTGTAAACGGGTTAAGGGACTCATCAGTTAGGAGACAGTTGATGCAAGAAACAGACTTGACCTGGACCCGATTGAATGCTACACTCAAGGCTAGACACCTGGTGAGAGAAGCGGAAGACATCATCAGTGAAGCTAAGACAGGTCGATTTAATGTAAATGAGGAGATTAAGACTGAGATAGATGCGGTCGAACATAAGGACCATCGTAAGTATGATAGTTCTGGAAGCTCCTCTGGTGAAAAGTCAGTGAATAGAATGTCAAGAGGTAGGAGATATTCTCAGTGACATGATCGACATAGAGGTCCAAGCAGGGATTCCAGGTCCAGTGGAGACGGGGACATGCTGACACCATATTGGAGAAAAAGAGGTGAAAGTTACCAAGGATCTAGGAGACAAAGGCTAAACAGTCCACTAAGTAGATACAGGCAAAATTGGTCACCAAGTAAATCCCCTCCTCCTACAGAAGGAGAGTTGGTTTGCTATGAATGCAATAAGGTGGGACACCAGTTGAGGAATTGTCCCAAAATCCAATGTTACCGGTGCAATAAGTGAGGTCATACCTCTAGGGATTGTGAAGAGGACAGGCCCACAAGGAGGTGAAACAGGTATGAAAGGCACGGTAGCAGTGAAGGGGATAGCAAAAGCCCTAGACACATCAGGTTTGCATCTTCTAAAAGTTTACTATATGATAGGATAACCCAGAAGTTAGAGGTCAATGGTAGGAAAGTATAATTTACATTTGATACAGGTGCTGAAGTTTCAACTGTCACAGAGAATACCGTGCTACAGCTAGATTTAAAATTGGAAACACCAGACCGCCGTCTTAGTGGGGCTGATGGATGTAATTTAAATGTTGCAGGTGTCGCCAAGGTCCAAATCAAGCGTGCTTACAGGTCTGTGGAGGCCCCAGTCTATGTTCTAGTTGGTTCCAATCGGAATCTCTTAGGCCTACCGCAACTAAGACAACTTAACTTGTTAGCAGTCATTAACAGTTTATGTCCTAAGGAATTTGATCCAATAAGTAAATATTCTAGGTTATTTCAGGGACTCTGTACTATGCCAGAGATATTTAAGATAAACTTAAAAAGTGATGTAGAACCAACCAGATTGTTCTCACCATAACCCATCGCCGCTGGTCTACGTGGGGAAGCTAAAGAGGAGATTGATAAGATGTTAGCTAATAATGTAATAGTACCCGTGGAACAATCTACAGATTGGTGTTCAGGCCTTCTTACTATAGCCCCTAAGGCCGGAGGAAAAATTAGAATGTGTGTGGACTTGGTTAATTTGAATAAATACATTAGAAGAGAAGTTCACCCTCTACCACGTATTTCAGACATGCTGAGTAAATTGTCAGAAGGAACCATGTTTTCAAAGCTTGATGCTGATTCTGGGTTTTGGCAAGTTAAATTGGACCCTGAGAGCAGGTTGCTTACCACATTCGTTACACCGTGGGGCAGGTTCTGTTTTAAAAGGATGCCTTTTGGCATATCCTCTGCTCCTAAGTTTTTTCAAAGAGCCATGGAAAAAATGTTACAAGGGCTGGAGGGTGTAATTTGCCTGATGTATGATATTATCTTGGTTTATGGTAAAAACCCGGAGGAACACTGGTTTCTCGTAGAAATGGACTACAAACCACTAATTGCAATCTTGGGGTATTTATCATGTTTACCAATCAGAGTGCCATGGTTTAGGTTAAGGCGATTAAGATATGACTGTTATTTTGCATACACAGGGGCATCTGATGTACCTAACTCATACCTTGAGTAGACCAAATACTGTTAGTTGTAGTAGCGAGGACAAACGTAAGTGTGATGAAGTAGAAACTTTTGTTGACACTGTTGTTGGTTCCTCGGCATATTGTAGTGACATGGAGGAAGAATTATACAAAGAGACAAGGATGCAGTACAATGTATCGACTTTGTGATGGATAGGTGGCCCGAATGCACTTCTGGACTTACACAGGGAGTTAAAAGGATTAAGACTTATCTCCACCTACATGTCCAGTTTTCCACGTTAAAAACTTCACCCATCTAACAATTTTAAAGCTAGCCACTATATTTGTTTACTACTGCCTGTGTTAGATATACCTAACAGTGTCTTGCTATTCATATTTTGTTATATAATAATTAAGTGCTTTATTTTAAATACCGTAAATTAGCTGGTAAAAACAACGTTAAAATATTTGTTGTTCCCCTCCACATATAACAAATATTTTTGCATAGGAAGATATGCGATAGTAAAATCTAGAATAGTAATTAATGGGGATATTATTCGATAATCCGTTTAAGCAGAATTTGGTAATTTGGATCTCAGATGAATACGCCATTTAAATCCGTATGCATAGTGAAATGCCTCTATTGTTATGTTCATCTTGAAGTGTGGTAACTTGGTTTTAGGATTTAAATTTTGGGTTGTGCTAGATATATCTTTCTCTTAAATAAATCACATTTTAAGGCATAGCATTTTAGGTTAAGCATGGATTGATTTGTGTTCTGCTGTTTTGTGCAAAAGCTCTCAAAACTTGACTTGCTGTAATTCCCATAATACTCACGGC
>JAOQGN010168480.1:0-11165 GCA_027564295.1 Himantozoum antarcticum | reverse complement strand
TACGCATGTACGCATGTACGCATGTACGCATGTACGCATGTACGCATGTACGCATATACGCATGTACGCATGTATACATGTACATGTACATTGTATATATAATATACAAGTCATGATGTATATTGTATGATACATAATATAACTGTGTAAAACTGCAATATTTATTATCAGGACTAAGAATAAAAGTTGAAGTAATCTATTGATGTTACTGGCATTCACTTAGACACAGGAACTGCTACACTTGTAGCAAATACCTTCAGCTCACATACAAGCTACAACATAATATACTATACTGATCGGCACTATTTTAGTGTATACCTACCTGTTTTATTACTGCAGGGTCTAAGACATTCTCTGCAGTTATGATGTACATATTATATCTATATTTCACTGGAAAGTTATCCTCAACCCAACGTTGATTTTTCAGAATCTCAGAGTCTTCCGGTATCCATATTGGTGCAGAACTATCCTTTAACTCAAACCTGATCATGCCAAGTCCAAAGAGGGCAGAGACAAAGAATGTGCATAGAATAACTGTCCATGGTCTGCTGGCAATGGCATATCCTAACCTAAAATATAACAGAACTATATGACAAGAATAATAGCAAAACAATTAAATAATGGAGCCTTGCAATATACCCATCTTTGCTATTTCAAGAACATGGAGGAATATAATAATTATCAAATTATTGTGACAACTTATGGTCAGGTAATATCAGATGCAAGATGAGGGTCATAGAGGTTAAGAGATGGCCATGTTGGTCAGCATCCTCAGTAAAGGTATTAATTGTAAAGTTGTTGAACAAAGCTACAGTGATCATAATTTTTTTTCATTGTTATATCTTTGAGAAAGATACAGTCATAACTTATAACATGCAATAAAAGAACAATTATCATAAGCCTACTCACACTAATGATATTATAACTTGTGCACACTGTTATACATTCACAGTTATATTTGATTATAGGACATTGATTATTAGCATTGTAAGGGTGTTTACGTGATGTATGGAATACAATTAAGCTAAATTTATGTAATGGAAACAGTGCTAAAATCAATACTCATTCCTAAAGTTGGCTTTATGCTTTATGCTTTATCCTTTATGCTTTATACACTCGAAGCTTGTCTAATCCAATTGATGTGACAAAACTGCATGATACTGATAGCCAGATGAAAATAAATAAATCTGTCCTAGACATTAGTTTCCTTGAAAGAAAGCATCCAAGTGGGTGAGAAATAAAGTCCATGTTACATCAGCCTTGATAGTCACACATTAAATATATAAACCAATATCGACAGATCACAATTAATGCACCTTTGTAACATCTTGCAATAATTCAAGATAAAAGCCTACATAATAAATTTATCGACCGTATTTTTCCTTCGTAAACTCAGTTCACCAACTATTCGTTATTTATGGAATACGCAGATTTACAAATGGCCAACTTTAGTCTAAGATAAATCTAGCATAAATCATCTATGGTGGGAGCTCATTGAGGAGCAGGAAACAGAAGTATCAGGCGACTGCTAGGTGCCAATGTTCGGTGTACCATGTGAAAGACAGTGTAGAATGCAGGGATGGTGATGTGGTAGGATCACAGCACCTCGTCTACGAGGTCCTGGGATTCCCACGTCAAGTAATTAAGAGTTACTCTGCTAATCATCCTTTGGGCAAGAATCTTGTCAAGATCGGTCTGATCAGCAGGTAATACACTGGAGACCAGGTGGATTCCCCTCCCTGAGTAGCTCAGCTATTGGATTAATACATAAAGCAATACAGACCGAACTAATAACATAGGTAGTCATCAAATTGGAGTTCATAAGAGTGCCACAGGAGGTTCGCAACTCATGCGTTAACCTTGCAGCTCTCTTTAGAAACCATGTTTTAGTATGACTCAGAAAGACTGGTTATCACAGTAGAAATACTGAAACTATTGGAAACAAATATAACTGATTACTAGTCTGGTTACTTACTTATAAAACAGTTTCTCTAATCCCTCGGAAACGACAGTGCCTGCTCTTTGTACGCATGAGGCCATCTGCTTTCGCCTCTCTCTGTGTTCCTCGCGCTTACGTTCATATTCTTTCTCTGCATCACTATCATCAACACCCATATTCTGTACCTTGCAATACCTAACAACGTAATAGAATAAATAAGTTGGTTAACTTGGCAAGAAGCTCTATCTACAGTATTATGCATTCTACTACTACTAGTTGGAATAGTTATTAAATACCGGAGATATTTCACATGCCACGACAGCTAATAGATAATGCCAATGAGCGAAACACTCACACTGCCTGCCTGCCGCTGTCTCTCCAACAGAATAGATGTACAGCCGACAATCAATAACTGCATTTTAGCACAATGCAATTTTAGCAAACAATTGTAATGAGCACTACATTTTAGGTGGAAAATTCATACCAGGGTAACTATGATAAATGGTGCGAGAAGACTGTCATGACTGTGTAAAGAAGAAGAATGTGTACATCAACATGTTATAAATAATTATGTCTTCGAAATAATTGTTTCCAATCAAATCTTCCAAGCTAATCCTCCTATTAGCTCCTCCTTAGCTCCTCCTATTATAACTATGAGTGAATATGTTTCAAAATTTTAACAGCAACTAGTAGCACTCATAAATTGATGACCACAGGGTTATAGCCTGCTGCTCTACCAACTGAGCTACCGATCCTTGATAAATCAAGGCCAGTACCCATACCCATACCCATTATAATGTCAAATTTCAATTCCAAACTCGAGTTACCTAACTCCGACAAGTATGGTATTGGCTTTGGTCTATCCAGAGTCGGCAGCTCAGTTGATAAACTGAGGATCCCAATTCAACATTTCATGTTCAGTTGCGACTTTATGAGTGTTACTATTTACTAATAAAAAATGGTAACAAATCGTAAAATTTCAAATTTTATTTGGTGTATTTTAGTTCCATTTTAGGCACGATAGCAATCCATATAAAAAAGCAGCCCGGTTCCATCAGTTAGCGATTGTTCAGTTAGAGATTAGTGGTCATCACATTACACAAGAGTCTAAGTTCCTGGGTGCAAGACGTATTCATAGTCTGACTTATTCATTAACTGAAATAAATGTGCTGGTTGAGAAACGAATTGATATATACATGTACATGTAAATATATATAATCCTAATGTAATATAATAATTATGCTTAAAAATTAACTAAAAATATATAATGACAAATAATGTGAACGATAGCGATGGCATGAAAGTAATAACGATTAAAATAATTTATGTTATTGCATAAGGCTCTAAATTAGTCTAGAAAGTGAACCAAAAAATGAAAGCTGTAATTATATTCTTACCGGGATGATTAGCGTTTGGTCTCCTTGCTGTGAGTAATGAGTATCAGTTCTACTCCTACATCTAGCAACGACCACTGTCCAACTACTAATGATATGCTAGACTGTCTGTGTCTAGGAATTTCTGTATTTGCAATACAAACTGGAGTAATGACAATCAGTAATCAATAACAAAACAGTGGATGTACAATATATAACTCACAGTGGGCCTATTACACTACCAGAACATCATACTCATATGTACTTTAGCTATTGTGAACACAATTAGCAGATACCACGCAAAAAATGTGTAGCAATGATAACATCCAGTTTCGTTGTTGTCTGTGATGGCCTATTATAATGAAGGTGTTGTTGAAGGTTATCTTTATACTATATTCATATCTTCATTCTATCTTTACATTTTGTAAAACCTGTATGTTTACATTTTAAGACCTAAAGTGTCAGGGCCACCCCAGGGACACAGTGCTACGGCCATTGCGCCACAGATCATTGGTTCGACTCCTGATCGAGAATTACTTTGCACGCAGTAGTGTGGATTGTTATACATTGTTATACATTGTTATACCCTGTCTCTGTGGCAATTTATAAACTGCAGCTTCTGGTTTCCAACATAAAACAGGTGTCCGATAATTATATTGTAAGGAAAACATAGTTAAACAGTATGAGACATAAGCAGTTGCAACAGTCAGCCACACTCACCCAGAGCAGGGGTCGTGTCACACAGCCACACTAACCCAGAGCAGGGGTCATGTCACACAGTCACACTCACCGAGAGCAGGGGTCGCGTCACACAGCCACACTCACCCAGAGCAGGGGTCGTGTCACACACCACACTCACCCAGAGTAGGGGTCGTGTCATACAGCCACACTCACTCAGAGCAGGGGTCGTGTTACACAGCCACACTCACCCAGAGCAGGGGTCGTGTCACACAGTCCCAGCTAACTTGCAAGAGAGGAGACAGCCAACAGAACTCGCAGTTTATGATGCATGAAAGGTGTCAGCTCTTGGTGTAACCGGCTCCCCATTGTCTTGTACTTCCATAGTTCTTAGTTTGTGGTAATTAGTAACTACGTGAGACAATGAATCTCCATAATGCAGGTTGAAGAGTTAAGCGGAATATTGGTAAGGTCAGGAAAATGGAAATTGAATTAATTATAAGAGATTATCAACTAATAATAAGTGAATATATTTATTGTATACACGTACTTGCATACTTCTACCCTCTATGTGACCTTAGCTCCAACTGAACGCTGATCACATAGGGCACTTTTTTCTATGCAAAACTACAAGTCGGTAGATTGCAAAGAATTGCCGACCTACAAATAAAACATAGTCGAGTTAAATTCAACTCGTTACACAATGCAAAAATATAGAAGGGCCACTAGCAGTGATTAACATAGAGTAAATACGGGTATACATTAGAGCTTTGTGAGGGGAGGGCAAATCCATTACACAGTTCCAGTATCCATGGAATATCTCAGACCCATAATAATCATTTCTATCGTTACTAGGAGTGTAGCCTGCATCCGTTAATTTAATTTTAATTTATTTAAAAATCATAACCTTATAAGGGCAGACCAATAACTGACAGTAACTGACAACTGACAATAACTGACAGCAATATAAAAAATTAACATTTAATTAGACGACAATGTTCCTTATAAATATTGAAGTGAGTGTACCAGGAGTCCAGGACTTCTTCTCATTACATCTCTGTAAAGGTAACAGATTTTCGAGACTAAAGATGTATGGACCGGGCCCGGACAGGGATTAACTCCACTGCCAAACATAGTTACTGTCCATATCCATGGCTGGCCGCAGGGAGAAGATAACTTCCATCAAATGTTGCATGAAATTATAATCATGATGATCATTATGATATATCTATGTGCAAATACTACAGATATGCAATTTATGATATTGCCTAACCTGGTGTCTGGTGGAGTGGCATTATTGCAGTTGTGTTTCCCTGGCATGGGTAAACAAAGAGAAAGTAACTCCTGTGGACTCTGCTGTGGTTGAAGTTGAGTGCTTGCATATACCATAAATAGCTGTGTATTCATGAGTGAGGACAGTGAGAGATAAGCAGGAGTTCTCGCCTGTTGCATTAGGAACTGTGGGTAGATATACTATTATAATAGAGTCTACAAAAACATAAAATTAACAAAACATTATAAAAATAACAAAAGAAGCAAAAGACAAACAAATAACTAAATACTTGGCTGGTTGAGTTGTGGAGAGTGAAATGTGAGGTGTAGGGTGACAGAGACATGCTTTACTGTAGTAGGGATGGATACACTTTACTAATATTGTATATCTGAACTAGCGATCTAGCAAACAATACAACCAAGTGGAGTGTACAAACAAAAGACAATCTACTCCAATAGCTGTGAGCTTGGCAAGCACTAGAAACTATACATGTAGTTGTATAGTGGAAATAGAGGTCGGTGCCGATACTGATAGCAGTATCTAGGAAAAGTTATCCTTAGTAAGTTACGGCTAAATATTATTGGAGACTTTTCATCATAACAATTATTTTTGTGAGCATTTTGTAGCACACCACAAGCCAGAATTATATTTCGTAATTAGATCATTGTGAGAATGATGTACATGTGCTATGTTTTATCGCAAATATTTATTTATTTTATATGACTGTAATTCATATTTGCATTATTAGTAATTACTATGATATGCCAATTTGATAGACTTATGATATAATATGATGATATTAATATGATATATTTATTTATATGATTAGCATAATATACAAAAACGGGTTTTAAAGTGTAATGTTTGTTTATATTGTTTTAGGTGGTAATCCAATAAGGAGTATAGTGTGAGCAGATCGGTACCCCGGGTCAATATCTAGGACACAAATAACCAGGGATCCACACCATCATGACGGCTGGTCCACCAAACCTCCTCCACCCATTTGTCACGATATCTACAAACCAACGCTGTTTTGATGTGAGTAAAAGAGGAAAGTAGGTTCCTAACTCCAATGCGGGTGATCAATACGGGTAGAATGCGGGAATTATATATAACCCAAGGCTAGGCAAAACGGGACGGGGGAGGGGTATGACTTCCGGAGAGAGCAAACCTCAAGGTCTTTTGAAGAGGAACGGATCTGGTGGACTCGATAGTGCATCATCATCACCCTAATCGGACCCTAGGACTTTAAATGACATGGACATTGTGACAACAAAAAACTAAAACGACAACTTGGAAAAAAAGGTACATCATAATAAAAAATAACAAATACATAAAACAGCGTATCGTGACAATGAGTGATATATATAAAAAAACAGAATTGGTGACAAAAGGTACATCGTGACAACAAAATAAAGAAAATCACATCGTGACAACAAAATAAAGAAAAACACATCTTGACAACAACAAAAAACATTGTGACAAAAAAGTACATCGTGACAACAACAAAAAAATAAAAATAAAAAAGACACCACAAAAAAATCCTTACAAAAGGACATCCTGACAAAAAACCATAAAGAAGAACATAGTGACACCGAGTGACGGTGCCGAAGAAGAGAAGGATAACACCGTCGTCACTCAAAAAGTGTGGTGATGAGAGGAGAGGGAAGACGACAATGGAGTACACTCACTCGATGTACTGAGGAGAATTTCTCGCACAACGAGGTAAGAAACTTTAGATCAAATGTTTAGCTTTATCAAAGCACCAAACCCATCACCATATCCTCCCGCTAGAACTGACTGTGATGAGGTGACGGACTGATTTATTCTTGAGCTAATGGTAACGCGACGAGTAAACAAACTAATTATTTTGCCAAATATTGGTGTGATAAGCATGCTACAAATCTTTTCTTACAATACAGTCTTGTCAGTACACCACGATGACAATGCAGTTTGTCACGATGTCCCATCACTACTGGTGGTGACACCATGACTAAAACTCTTTTGGGTGGATCAAATCGTTACGGTGTCGACCATTCCAAAAGCTAATGGTTTGTTGTTTTGTTTCGGCCAAATGGGGAAGGCTCAACTGATGACTCTGGACAATTACAGAAAGTTGAGTGAGATGAAGACCTATACCATCACGGAGGTGTACGGTGGTGAGCTGATTAAGTCGGCCTACGGAAAATTAACCCTATTGAATTGTGTCTCAACAAAAAAGACAAGCAGTGGCAATGGCAAAAGGGAGTTTTACAAACTGATCGCACCTGAACGAGTGATGTCGGATGCCAGTGAAAAGACTACTTTCCCTACATCAAGGTGTACATGGGGATGTCCACCCTACGGTCACATGGTAGGGTGGGCCCTACCTAAGTTGGGATGTCCACCGTACCTGGTAGGGATGTCCATCCTACCAGCACGAGGTAGGGTAGCACCTCTCACAAGTTTCACAATGTGAAACGGGTGATAACCATTTTTCCACTAACCCACATGAGTGTGAAACGTTCGGCTCAGGAGTATCGACAAAAGACAGAGGAAGCACTGATGGAGTCTTGCCACATAAAATCGCTTTCAGAGTTTGAGGCGAGGACTGCTTATGTGTTTGGTGGGGTTAGGACAATCACTTCTGGTGGCAAGGGTAGGCCGGTGACAGGAAAAATATTCTGGTCATGTCGTACGAGTTCTGGTCATGTCTTTGTTCTGGATACAGTATACGGTCAGGCTAAGAAGAGCATTCCAGAAATGATGATTTACAAAGGGCAAAATGTTAGTAAGTGTAACAGAAACTACTACGACGTGATGATTGTCGATGCGGTTCAAAGGGATTTGTTGGATGGCATTGGGGTGATGAACACACCAGTGGTGCTTGAAACCTAAGACTTTGGCAGCGTAACCCGATCACCTCTCTCATCAGTAGGATGCTTTCACCGTAATATCGAGTGCGATATTACGCTGTGACCAAACCAGTTTCACAACTGTTGTATGTAGTTTTGCACACCTAATTCTAATTTGTATATTTTCTTTTCCATCACGAAATGATTTATAATTTGAATGCTACAATTTGAATGTCTATGTATTTTTGCGACTAAACCCTTTCACATCTGTTGTACATAGTGTTTCACACCTAACCCGCACATCTTTTTCTATCACGAGATGATTTACACAGTTTAAATGTTTGTGTCTTTTGTGACTTTCATCATAATCAATGCTTCTATCGCATTAAAATTATTCACTTACACTCTGAATAACCTCTTGTTTCTTACCTTGTCACGTTGTCCACCCTCTTTATACACAACAAATACTTAGCTACCCGTTTGACACGATAAAGCCCTCTATATACATTCAGAACAACCTCTTCATTTTCAACCTTACCACGCATTGCCCGTAAGCTCATATCAGTACAAACATCACCACCAAAACCTCAAAAGACAACCCACCGAGGGCCGTCACAGTGGAAGGGTTTAGTCTGGGTTTGGACTTTTCACAAAAGCCACCCGGCACAAGTGGACGTGCTCTCCTCGTCTTACCGGAAACTACAACACATCTCGACCATAGCGGCAAGACCACTCCATTGTGCTTGAACTGTGACCTTTATTGTCTCAATTGACCAATGGACACAAGGTGGGCATAATGTACATTTCCTTTGATTGACAGTTTCCGGTATAAAAAGTTACGTTCACGAGAAGATCCATGAATACGGCGATGACAACTACAGCACACCACGAGTGCCTAGAGGTTGTGGCGACAAGTGCGAGCACACAAACACACACAATGTCAGACAGTGATGGTGACAGGTGACAGGACAGTGATGTTGGCAGAGAGACGAGGTTAATATAAAAATTGTAACCGTGACGTTTTGAGTTCGCATTGTACTGGGTCATAATGAGCCCATACCGCACGCCCAAAAGGCGGCTTCAGAGTGAATACTGCGGCCCAGAACGACCCCTTCCCATCCCCTTCCCCGGGGCACCTTTGACTAGAAGCGCTAACCTAGGTCATCTCTCATTGTAGCTGTATGGAGACAACAGAGGAGTGGCTGAGGGAGGAGACGATGAGGAGCGGAGGATTGCTGACGTCATCGTCACCCAATACTTTGATTGTGAGTATTGGACATGGTGGTGGTGGTAGAGAGAGAGGTTGTTTCCACAACCGAGGTTTGATATTTGCTGTTTTGTTTTTTATAGGTAGGCGAGACCACCACCACTACTGCTGAAGGTGATGATGATGGGAGCTTTAGGTCCTTTGTGTAACAAAAAATTTGCTAGACAAACAAACTTTAGAAGACACATCAATAAGGTGCACACCCCGGAGGAGGCGGCTGCCATTGGTGTTGGGTTCACATGCTCGGTTTGTTTGACAACTTTCCATGACAGAGAGGAGCTGGCTGCACATGAGTCGAGGCTCACCCGACGTCATTCAAGTGTTGGGTGTGTGACAAAGTGTTTACCAGGATGGATAACTTGAGAATACACACTGTGAAGGCACACATGACGGGCGACCATTCCGAGGTGAGGTCTGATAAAATGGAACAACCTTCCCGCCTGAGGTGTACCCACTGTGCAAAGATGTACACAAATGGTGGAGGACATCTCACCAGACACCAGCTAACTTCCCATCGCTATTGCAGAGCGTGCTCCGAGACTTTTGACACAGTCGAGGATGCGCGTGCTCACGCCTTGGAAAGCGCTGTGAAGTGTGTTGCGAAGCGTGTTGCGAAGCGTGTTGCGAAGCGCTCTGCATCGGAAGTGCCAGAAGAAGGTGATTGTGAGAAAAAAACCTCGCTCTTACATTTGATGATGATGCGACAGTCCCCATCATCACGGGTGATGAGGCAGTGGATGATATCGTGAAATGGTACTGGGGAGCGATGAAAACTAGGTTGAGGAGACAAAAAATTGTTGACACTCTGAATGTTAGAACATGGTCTGATGGGGAAGCAGGTGGGGATGGTACTGCATGGTATGACCCCGGAGTGTGAGAGTTGTTGTTAGCACTCTGGGAAGAGTTGGATTGCAGGATAAAGATCAATTGCAGTGTGGGTGCCATCCTGCGTCACAAAACAACGGTTGAGCTGAGGTATTTCCATTCTTCTTCTAACAACGCCACAGAATTTCCATTCCAGTTTTGATAACTTCTACACAGCATTTGAAAGACTTTTACTAGGCGTTTGCCGATATGTATCTCAGAGAAAGGGATTCAATAAGAAGACCCAATACAGCTGGCGACTGGAGTGCGTCACAAACATAGCGTTTTACGTGTACAACCTGTTGAGGATGGGCAAGGTTGGAGCGACAATGGTGGAAGATGGCATGCGTGTCTGCTTACTACCCCACATGCTCAACAACAGGCACGTATTGTCTATGACAACCAGACGGAATACCGGTGAACCGTACCGTGACAAGCTGTGTTTTTAGGTGTCTCTCCAAACGGCTCAGATGTCTCTGCAAAGGTGCTTGTGAACGCTCTTGAAAAAGGCTGCGGGCGTCTGAGACCAACACAAAGTTGTTGTTTAACCAGTATCTATCGCTTGTGAGAAACGACAACGGGCAAGCGCGTTTACGGGTGGAGGATGTTCTGAACTTTTGGTGCTGGAAAAGTGCTTAGACGTTCCCATAACGGTCAAGAGCTTGTCTCATGATGATGGCACTTCTGCCTTGTGGCCATCGGGGATAAAGGTTGGAGGTAGCGGGGTGACTTTGTATCTTAACTTGTACAAACAACACTTTAGTTTCATCAAAAATGTACAGGCTTTTGCCAAGGCATTTGAGTGCATGACATGCGAGGGATGATTTGCTCGCTATCACAACTTGGCCAGGCACAAGTGCAACGTAAGAGAAGTAGCTTGGTCCGGGATGTGGATCATTCGCAACAGCAAAGGGCAAACACCTTACCCTCTCGAATT
>JAOQGN010168369.1:0-11166 GCA_027564295.1 Himantozoum antarcticum | reverse complement strand
TTGGTAAACTTACGCACTTCCCGTTGTTTCTGGTATTTCTCTCATGGTTCATAAATAAAAAATAATTATTAAAAAGTAGCTGTATACCATAGCTATGGTATTTGGTGCAAATAGCTCATGTTTCTTTATATCTTGTAGTTCTTTGACTTTGATGATCCCCGGCATGGAGATAATCCATTTTGTAATGTTATTTTGTGGGAATTTGATATTCTGCCATCAGCTGCTTCTCAATCAATCCCACCTCGAGATCCAGATACAATAAATGAAGAGCTGGACAATGTTCTGCCACCACTTAATTTACAACAGCAAACTAAATAGTAAGTAAGTAAGTAAGTAAGTAAAGCCTTTATTTCAAAAGGGTAGACACTAAATAGTGTAAACACTAATAAACTTGTGGCCCTCAATTAGAATATTACAATTATGATAAAATATTGAGACTAAAACTAATATACAAATCAGTTAATCAAATAATAAAATAATAAAAACTACACTATAAGACAAAGAATACAAGATAAAACGAAATTCAATTTATGGGTTAAAATGTGATAGTGCTCTCTGGTTTTCAAGAGATTGACTTGTAAGAAAGTTCCTAAATGTTTTGACTGTCTGCATCTTCCTAATGTGTACCGGCAATGCATTCCATAATTGACACGTCGATACAGCAAAGGTTCTTCCACCTTCAGTTTTACGTTTAAATACAGGACACAAGAAATTAAGATCACAATATCGTGTCACCCTAGAATGTAATTTACTATTTAGTTCAAGAGAGTTCATAAGATACGAAGGGACAGTTTGGTTTATTCGCTTGAACGCCAAAGTACATTTGTAAATCTTAGCTTCTTCATAGAAGGGTATCCAACGTAGCGTATTGAACAGTTCCAGAGAGGAAGATCGAAGTTGGGCATCTAAAATTACTCGAGCTGCCCTTTTCTGTATTCGAAGAATTTTGTGTAGGTCTTCTTTGCTATAGTTATGCCACACTACATTGACATAGTTCATAATTGGCCTAATCATTGCATTATAATAGATAATTCTCTGTTTTAACGGGAGACAACCTTTAATTTTATTCAGAATACCAATTCGCTGAGAGAGTTTTTTGGAAAGTTTGTCTACATGACTGGTAAAACTTAGTTCGTCGTCAATTTCGAGACCCAGGACTCTAGCTGATTGCACTTGTTCTACTGTTGTACCATTTACTGTTGAAAGATTGAGCTGTTGATCATGAGGTTGTAATTTTTTATTTAAACGTTTTCCAGTTATGAGGATACACTTTGTCTTAGTTTCATTCAAGGCCAATTTGTTGGCACATGCCCATTTCTCAACATCAGCCAATGAGTTTGTTAAATCATTCCGTAATTGAGTTATTGAATTGACATTGCAATTGTTACCTTCAACCAATGAATCCTGTTTGCTTGGTGGATATTCTAGCTCATCGAGGTATTTTAGATGATGATGATATTTCTGATGAAATTGATGATGGAACTAATGAAAGTCAAGATGGTGGTGTGAATATGGAAAGCGAAAAGGAGGAAATTTGTCATTTAACTCAAATTTTGGATGTTTGTGATGATGATTATGTAGAAAATGCAACTGGTGGCGACTCTGTACGAGATGAACATATTGGTTCTGATGACACAATTGATGGTGAAATCTGGATGATGGTGCAAGGGATGTTTTGTATCCAGAGAAGTTTGTTGTGGTAGGATCTTGGCAAGAAAAAAGATACCAATGTGCTCTTGCAATGTGCATGTGGAGAAGGGCATCAAAGCTGGATTTGCTATTTAAAGTGGAACCTGAACCAGACAATGTTAAAGATAAAAATGCATTAAAATTTACAATTTTCCATAATGACATTTGGTATGTTATTGGTTATTGTGCAGTGAACAAAATTCCTAAACTTAAACAGGCTCTACACAGGAGTCAATTACTCTGGATAGCTTAAAGAGAACATATGCACCCATGGAAAAATCATTACTTTACAGTGCATCATTACTCATTGTAAAGAGTGGACAGTGGGATAGAGATGATGCAAGAAATAATTATAACAGTCATATATAGATTAATAATTTTGTATACTTGATAAAACATAGACTGTGCACAGCCGTTAATTCTAGCGTAACTAACGTTAGTTACTAACGTTAGTTAGTTAACGTTAGTTAGTTTTTTTTTGTTACTAACGTTAGTTAGTTTTTTTTTAAATATTACTAAAAACTCATTCATATTCAATTGTGGCTTGCAGTAAAGGAGGTTCAACAACAGGTCTGTGTAGGCGATGACGAACTGTGACTTGGTTCCGTGCTGGCAAAAAGCAACGTCCTGTAGTAAATATGGAAGAGTCTTCTCGTCTAGTAACAGCCAGTTTGTGAAGTCGGAGAGGGTGATCTTTTGGCTCGATGTCATCTGGTACTTCCTCGACTACATTAAAGTGCCTATATCACTTGCGAGATATTTACGAATTTGAGAAGAGCACAAAAAGTTAGTTAATAAGTTCTACAACCTTTTTTGATTTAGTTCAATATTTTATGAGAAATAAACCTCTAAACATGACAATTTTCAAAAATTTCCGTCGTGATTGGGGACAAGTTGGGGACCTGGGACTCAGGAACCGGCCTTTCGCTTGGCATTAGAAAATCAGTTATACTTTTGCTTACCGGCTGACAAAAACGCAGATATTTCGAGGATAAATCGCCATGTCTAGATCAGAATCATTTTCTAGTGTTGACGAGGGCTCATATGGTTGTGCTGAAAATGAAATTGAAGACGAAAATTGCGAAACGACGTCAAAAGATGGGTATGAGCGTGAGCCGTCATATGCCGTCGAAGAAGAATTTCTATACCACATGGACTCGTTAGCATACACGGACGAGCCCCTTGCAGACGAATCATGGGTCGAAGAATATGTAAAAAGACAAGACGAGTATACAAGGGAAATGAATCAATTAAGTCTTCGACTAAACGGACAAATCTCCGTAAACTCTTGGTAAGACAATCAAACTATTTTCTCATAATGGCCATTGGCCACCATATAAATTGGCAGAATGTTTACATAAACTCTATTTTATTATTCAAATCACAACCGATAAATCAAACATATAAACCCTAAATCATATCATTTCCTAGATGCAGCTGTGGTTGCTGTAATACTGGTAAACTTGTAAAAGCGAATGAATGTCGCTGTTGCATTGAAGTACCGAAGTGTGGCGTGTCCTTGACTCTGGCGAATACTTCTAATTGCCAACAAAATATGTGTATCACAAACCATCCGGGATTTGACGCAATTTGTCTTAACAGATGGTCTCTGGAACTCGCATCACAAAATTTTAAAACAGGCGATGGACAAAAGTATAGACAAGTTGATTCAAAGAATAGTTCAGTTCTTTATATTTCCCTTGTTTTAATATTTTTAATAGTATATAAAACAACACCTCATTAAATAGTTTAATATATATACAATAGTAAATAGTAAATACTCAGTTTTCATCATTAGCCACAAATTAATATTTAATATTATTTTATATGAATATAAATTGGCCTTCTGTATGACCTAGTTTTAGAGTAAAAATTATTTGAATTTCAAAAATGACAACAACGGCCAATTTTTATTCACACAAAATAATATTAATTTGGCCCCCATTTAATATGAATAAGGTCTCACTTCAAACACATTTAAAAACCTAAAATATGGCTGTCTATGATTTCAGGTTTCTTCGTGTCGTTGCATATAGGCAATTCACCAGATTGGTTCATGGGATTTTGAAAGACAAGCGAATACCATTGCCAGCATGTGCATACCATGCTATCCGCACAGCATTTAATGAAAAGGATGATGACTTCATAGGGTATGAAGATCTGGAGGAAGAGGAATAAATTTGTATGTATTGTTGAGGATGGATTGAAGGCAGGGTCATTTTTATGTATTGAAATAAGTCACTAGGCTTAAATAAAAGTTCAAACAAGAATGAAAGTATTTGAAACATTGCCGAGAAAAATCAGAACATTTTCATACAGGATATTATTGCTGAGCAACAGTTCATTTACAATTGTACTATAAACCATCATTAAGGAAATAATGTGGTTTTGCTGCTTAAAATCATGGAGCATGATTAATTACATTACATCAAAATGGTATCAACTTCATCCTTTGATTTATTTTGAACTTTATTTAGTATTAGTAATATTTGAAGAATGAACTCTGAGAGGCTACAAGTATAATGTTATGTTATTGATAGATGATGAGTAAAATCCTTGTTATTGTACAACGCATATTTTAAAGGCATGTTACATGTTTTTCGGACAGTCTTTTACATTTTTGTGACCTTTCATTGGGTTTTTGAAAAATTTGCACTTTGGTGCTTTTCTTGTTGTTTTGTCCCCAGGATTATTTGAAACCACCTGAACGGGCACTAAAAGTGTGAGAAAATGTTTTTATTTATTTTACCCTGGATGAATAAAATCCTTCAGCCCATTACAGGCTAATGGGACAATTTAGGAAAAATATAGGATTTTACCGACCACAACAGTGTGAAACATGACTTTTTAATTAAGTTTTACAACCTACCAGGATTTGTTGGTGGCACATCAACAATTGGCATACTTTTTCTTTTTTTTTTTTTTCCATAGCCTCGCTGCGCGACTGTTTTTCAAGCATTTTGTTCATTGGCGGCGGTGTTTCATTCTTTATTTCCTCAATTGCTTTTTCTAACTTGTTGTTCACAATCGCATCTACCATGGTGTCGTATAATTCACCCACATAATCTTTAAAAAATTGTATGTAACATTAAATGTGTGGTAAAAAGATGGTCAATAAAAGGCCTGTCTTCTAATTTTTTTCCCTTGGAAATAGTGTTGGGTTAAGGTTGGGAAGGATGCAAGGTCCTACAAAACATAATAGTCCAGAAACACCAGACGATTTTATTCATCAAGGGGAGAGTGCCACTCAATGGGTTAACTACAGTATGTTAAGCCTACCAAAGCTTTGCTGCACTTTCACATTACGAACCACAGCTTCTCCATTTTTTAATTTTGGGTACACAACATGAACTTGTTCAACCCCATTCTTCATTTTGTTTTTGCGATTCAGGTTTTGGTTAAAATGAATAACTGCAAGTGCATGCCTACAAAAAATATAAAAATATTCCAACGTAATTGTTTAAAAATTGATACTTTTGCTATTGCAAAAGTTATACTCTATGGCCCATACAGTACCTGCAAAACATCCCTGGATAGCTGTATCCAATCATTTTTGGCGAAAATTGATTCAGTACTGAATGGAAGCCTTCGATACAGCTTGTCTGATCAATAGGCGATGCCTGCTTTATACCATTCATTAATTTGGTATTAGTTAGTGCTGCAACCATTTTCTCATATGCAATGTAATCTGAAAAAGTTTAAGAGATAGGAACTTAAATTAATCAGAGGGCTAATATAATAGTGGAATTGTCATACCTTCATCTAGCCACTTGCGTGGTTCAATCTCATCTGCATGTGAACACTTATCAAACACTGGATTCTTCATATTTTTGTGCTTATTGACAACATGGCTCAGGAATGATGAAAACTTTGCCCAAATAACCTCCCCATTTCCAGATAGTGTTGTTCTGGCACTCCAAAATAAATGGTTTGTGCATGGCTTGATCCAATCACTGATGGTTTCACAACCACTAACTTTAGCAAGTTTTGTCAAGACTTTTGTAACCTCTGAAGTAGAAAAAGATTACAGAAAGAATTTGCAGTTTGTTTTAGAAACATATTTGTAAGGAATATTTCAAGCTAGTTAAAACTGAGCTAGAGTTAGTAACATTAGCTCCACAGCTAAACATACCATTATTCACCAGTGAATAAAAAGTATTGCCCACCTTTCAGAGGTGTTGCCATTCAGATCAGAGCTTATGCAAATTTGAGATGCATGAATTTTAACACTTGGTATATATTAATAATATTATAGCAACCATACTCTTATTCAAATGCCAAATGTCAAAATAATGTTTGATATTGACCAACTTTTCCCTCTTGTGCTTTGCAATTGCTGTATGTCGATCTGAAACAAAAGTCTTCACAAGCCAGCCACAACCCAGAAGATATTGCATGGACCTTACAAAACCATGATACTCCATTACAGTACTGTTACCCACTTCATTTCTCTATAAATGGAAAATAAATTGAATTGTTTAAAATGTATGTTCTTTATTGATATTAGCAATTGCTAATGATTTTGTCTGATGCCCAACTGTCGACCGTAAACTCTACTATGGGCAATGGTTGAAAAAACCCCTGGAAAGGCAATATTTTTCAGTCTTATATTATCATTCTTCCAAGTTGACCAGCTTTTTTTTCACACAATTTTCACAGTACTAACATACCTGCACTATTGCAAAATTAATGATAAATGGCACTGTACAACAAAATACTGTGTAGGCACAGTACTTGGCACTGTGACCCATGCTATCATGCCTTACATCACCAGCTACCACAAGGTCATCATGCTTCCTCAGTGTTTGAATCAGTCCGTCTTGATATTTTTTCCAATGAATAAATATTCCAGGGAATAACTTTTCCTGCAAATCAAATATGCAAGTATCATCAGACACTGCCATTTTCTATTAGTCTCTCTTGCAAACGTAATCTAATGTTGAATAGTTATTACCACACTCACACGTTGATGTTTGAAGAAGGTTGAAAGTGAAATACATTTCAATCCCATATGTTTGAATACCCGTAAGACTTTCGTGGCTGATGTCCCAGCAACAAGTATACCAAAGGCGAGCAGAAAGTTACCAGCTGGAATCTTTGTGTGTGTCATAAATGGCTGACTGAACCACGTGCTTGTCTTGCCACACTTTGGGTTAGCACATGTGGATGTCACTTCAGACATTGTCCCATTCTGTTTGACTTCAACCAATGGATTGTCAAATTTGCAGGCATGGCAAAATTTGAAAAGTGCAAGCAACTGAGTAAAGAACACAATGAACTTTGGCTCTGTTCGCAAGTTGGAATCATTAACAAAAATCCTGTAAAATGAACACATATGAATTATTTTAGTAAATCCATACAGATGGTGATGCTGATTGCCTTTCATGTCTGCAAATATTAGTGATTAACCATTCACATTTTATTTTTGTCATGCTTACTTTTTATGTTGTGGAATTTCCTCGTTCTCGTTCTCGGTCTCAGTTGATTCTGCTGGTATTTCTTCACAAAACACATCATCTGCCGCATCCATTTCACTATCTGAACTGGAAAGCTCATAAAAGCTTTCAACTGGGTCAATTAGAGGATTGATGCTGGAAGGGATGTCTTTGAAAACATTCCCTGTGTCTGTTGATGACAAAAATATTTTGCCATATGTAGTAATTATCACTAGCAATAACAAATGCAAGCAACTCACCTAGTTTACTATCCATTTTCTTTCTGGAAACTTCAAGCTTGTGTTTTGCAGAGAGCCAATTCATCTTGAGCTTTCTATTCCTATTCAATAAGGCTTGACAATTGCCACACTGAATGCCTTGATCCTGTTCACCAACCTAAGATACAAAATATATATTAATTATAATTTATAGCACTAGTTATTGTAATGTGTGTAACTAAAGAGTAAACGGTATTTACAAAGGTATGTCACTGGACGAAATATGATAAATTACATTGTGATTGTTTTCACATATCGCTGGAAGAAATATGATACATATTTTCAAAGTCCAAAAAAGCAAAATTTAAATACTCACGTTTGTTAAGATAAAGGACTGAGGCTCATCTCCAGTCGAAGGAACTTCTTCCTCAAATGATATATATATACAAGTAAACATTTTATTTATATATACGGCAATTAAATTATTACACGTTTCACACAGTCCGAAATACTCACGCTTGTTGACGTAGAAGGCTCTTCGATAGTCGAAGGTCCTTCTCCTTCCATATTAAAATTTGACATCAACAAATGTAGACCACTTATTAATATAGTATATCAAGCCAATTTTCATATTTATAGCAGTTTAAATCAAGGCACGAAACATTACATAAATACGCGCTATTAGAATATGTTGTTTCAAGCTATTAAAGACACTAGAGTCTAGAAATGCCGGCAAAATTCATAATTTCATACCTTTCCTCTGCGTTGTATCCGCACACAACGTTCACTCTCCACACATGCCTCTTTTGACAGCAGAGAAGGCACGGCAGTGATGCCAATTTCATCTCGCTTAAGCTTAGGGATTTTGTATTTTTCCACTATATCGGAGCCGTATTCAAAGAAGTCTTCCGTGAAGTGTTCAGAGCAAACAACTGAACCAAAACTTGGCTCCCATTGATCTCTCTTCCGCCGAATAAGGTTAACCCATTTCTCTCGCCTGCTTTTCGCTATTTGATTATCATCATCGCAGTAAGGTATACGATATAAAGATATACCTTTGGTCGAACTTGCCGTGTTGCCACAACCGTAGACAACGCACCGTTCCGGCATTATTTTGAATAACACAACAGATATAACTAGCGAAAATATATGTTTTTATTAGGAAAGACGGCGTACTTGCAAATTAGGTTCCTGAGTCCCAGGCCCCCAAGCATAAATAAGCACGACGGATTTTTTTCTCTAAAAGTCCAAATTGCCATGTTTAGAGGTTTATTTTTCAGAAAATATTGAACTAAATCAAAAATGGTTGTAGAACTCATTAACTAACTTTTTGTGCTCTTCTCAAATCCGTAAATATCTCACAAGTGATATAGGCACTTTAAAGCTTGGCATTGTTTCATCAAACTGTCTGAACCGCTCATTACTCGTCCAATAGTAAAATGGCAGGTCTTGGTCAATGCGTTTACAATACTCTCTAATGGTGAACATACAATGAACTGTTATTACTATAAATCTACCTTGTTTTAAAATATCTAGAGGTATGTTTGCAAATTTATCATAATAATAATAATTTACATTTATACAGCACACGTTTCATTGTTATATGCTCACATGTGCATAAATTACAAGAAGATATAAAAATAATTAAGACTAGTACTATGTACAATGTTAAAACTATCCAAAATTAAAAATAAATTGTAACTGTATTTTGGTCAAATTCTTATAAGATCTGATCATGATGTAGGTATGTAGTTTTCTCCATCTAATAGAGAAAAGAAACTTCTTGATGTTTATTGCAAATACCCTTGGCGAAGGGCCTTAGCTCGAAACATCAAGATGTTTCGTTTCTCTATTTTATGTTGAGAGAAAACTACATACCTACACGATAGGTAGAAACATACAGTAGTAGTTTCTGGGAATAGATAATTAATCGGCTTATTTTACCTCACAATCTTTCTCCATAACGATTTCATATCCTTCATTGTAAATATATTGCCAAGGAATCTGTGCAACAACGATATAAATGACTCTACGTCATCTGAAGTCCCAGCTCTAGTATGTTCAGGATATCCTATTCTTCCACTGTCTCTTCTGCGATATTCAATGCTTTCAATGTTGGTGGTTACAGCAATCACAGTCTCTCTTGAGAATCCACAAATTCCTTTGATTCTTCTAAACCGGAGGTAAATAGACCCCACGTTAAACTCTGGAACACATTAAGCCTCAATACTTGAACTCATTTCTAACGCTATTAGCCGACTTCTCATCTATACAAACCATGACCAGCCAACAATTAATACTTTATTTCACATACTGAATGTAGAAATAAAGTCGAACATTACATTTACAGTTTCAAAAGCTCATCATTTTAATTGAAATATCAAATTTCAAGATGACATTATTCTTTGGAATTTGTTTCTTCATCTCATTTAATAGGTATAATTTTATTATATTTCATGATAACATAATCTCCTTGTTAGTGAATATTTGGTTTGCTAATTTTAATTTTATTGGTTTTAAGATGATCCTTTCAATATCAATTGTATACACATACAGGGTACATGCATTTCCTACAAAATACAGTAGATTAATGTACCTGTTAATGTCGATGGAAGATAAATTTGGGAAAGCTTTGTGCCATGGCATCCAGTCATCCAGTATCATGTTTAGCATGGCGTAGCAGGGGCGGATCTAGCCTAAAATCTGACTGTTGCAAATCCACGGATGACACCAATCTAGGTGGGTCCGGGGGCATGGTCCCCCGGAAAATTTTGAAATTTGAAACCCCGGAAACGGCATTTCCCGCATTTTGAGCGCATATTTCCAGCAATTTTGCAGCATGCGCAATTCAAATTTCACGCAAGAATAAAAAGTCAAATACAATAATATTTGGTAATTTTGCATTTATATTCAAATGTACCAAAAAAAACGTTGATACTACTATCAATTTGTGTTCAAAATCATCTTGCAACAACAGCAGCAGAAAGGTTGGGGAGCAGCAGAACGGTAGTTGAGGAAAAAGTTCAGTTCAAAGTCATCTTGCCACAGCAGCAGCAGCAGCGGAATGGTAGTTAGGATGAACGTTCAGTTCAAAATCTATATACTATATACTTTTATTATAACAATACGTTATACTTTATTATACTATATTTTATTTATTATTTTTTATGTTTTACTATACTTTATATTCTTGTTTATTCGTCGTTTAATATATCACTCAGCATGTGTGTGTGTTTGTATTCAGCCACATGAAAAAGCTAATTAATTGAGATGGGCTAATCTAGATAATATATTTAATATATTTAATAAATTACCAATTGATTGACATTAATCAGATTGGATAAACTACAGTATTATAAACACTGCTGACACCTATAAGTACATGCAGTATACCTTCATGATTGAAAATCAAAATGCCCCCTATTATTATCATTTTAGACAGACACAACTATCTATTTTTTATTGCTAGTTGCATAGTGCATACTGCACTAAGTCTTATATATCAAACACATAGTCTGTCATACATTATCCATGTATCAGTGACACTTCAATCACTATTTATTTTCTCAGTGATAAATTAATGATCTGGCTATATTTAATACTAACAGACATAAATTAATATTAACATTACCTAAACAACACAATTTGTTAGTACTAGTAAGGTAGACTAGTACAGTATGTAGTGACAAACTGCACAGTACGGTGAGAACTTTAAAAACATATGCCTATCAACATGATCAAAACGTCGACCTTGTGAGTCAGTTTTTAATAGTTTAATAATATAAACTGAATAAATGCCACAATTTTGAGTCTGAAAGTTTTAC
>JAOQGN010168258.1:0-11169 GCA_027564295.1 Himantozoum antarcticum | reverse complement strand
TAGAACACGTGTATTGATCAGTGAAGCATGTTGATCAGTGGGCGGGGTTAACAGAAAGCCAGCCAATGAATGAAAGCATTGACGCTAGCGATCTAGCAATGCTAGATCGCTAGCGTTGCCACGCGATGGGCCTCTTGCGGGTGCCGCGCCTGACGCGCGTCAAGAAAATGCGGGCCCAACGCTACAGTGTGCTTGAGGCTTAACTGATAGTGATAGTTAGTCATAGTGATATGTGATGATAGCACAGCAGTCAGTAGGTACTACTTACCTCCTTTTCAAAGATAACCAAGAAATATAATTTGCATTAAAATTTTATTTGCATCACAGTTCCATGAAGAGAAATTTGCTGGACCATAAGAATATCAGCATTTTGCAGTTCACACCAAGTTATCTCAGTGATTACCCTTGAAAAGCCAGTATGTCTGGCTAAGCTGTGTGACATTACAGTACCATCCCTAGCTATGTGTGGCTAAGCTGTGTGACATTACAGTGCCATCCCTAGCTGTAATTATCTTTGAAAGTCAGTAGGTATGGCCAACCTGTGCGACATCATAGAACCACCCCTAGCCATAAATACCTTTGGAAAGTCAGTAGGTGTGGCCAACCTCAGCCTAGGTTTCCATGCCCTCTGCGTGTGTAGGGGGAAAGGTAAAGCGGAGGACCTTTTGGAAAGCCAGGCTAGGCTAACATGTGTGATATTATAGTACCATCCCTAGCTATAATTAGTTAATTACCTTTGTATAGCCAGTAGGTGTGGCCAACCTGTGTGGCATTTGATCTGAGAAAGCTGAGAATATTCTGTGCTACATCCTTGATAAACTCTGGCTTGAATTCAGAACCTGGGATATTTGGGATGTCAGCTGTACTAAGACGTTCGTACTTCTGTAAAACATCAATTAATCACTGGCTAAATTGTCTTCCGACCTCATTACACATTATTTACGTCATAATGTTATAATTAACGCAGTGAAGGATTGGCAATCTCCATTATAATGTGTTGATTTCTACTCTATACTGGCAGATTGGGAGTGGGAGCTCCAGTACCAAAAATTTGTTGTGGTCATGGTGGGAAGCATATTTCACATATTTATTCCAGGAAATCAAAATATGTATTCAAGTTTTCAGAGACAGAAAACTGACTAACAAATATACATTTAGGTGCAATAGTGGCTATTATCAGCTTAGCTGGGCTCTAGATGGTAAATTGGGGTTTTGGATTTGGGGCGCGAACGAACTTTTTGTAGAAAAGACAACTTGTCCATCTACATTATTTTCCTAGATCACGGGCTATCTCAAAATAGCCAGTTCTGCATCTACCTCCATTTATATGATACCAATATTTTCTGAAGAATACACACTAGCTAGTGATCGAGACCAGTAAAAATGTAATACAAAAAGTATCGTAAGAGAATTCACACAATAGAGGAGCATTCACACTGCCTAATTTTACTCGATTACAGGGGTTGAGTATGAGGAAAAGGTTACCTGCACAAAGCCTCCCAGATGGTAACACATGGCTATCTCTGGGACGTTACACATCAGATTATCTAGCCAATACTCTAATCCTGTTAGTACAGTTATAGGATTATCCCTCTCTCTGTAAAACAAGTATAGCATGTGTGACAGTCTATGCGCGAAGGTCTATGCGCGACGGTCTATGCTCGACGGTCTATGCGCGATGGTCTATGCGAGACGGTCCGCGTGAGACGGTCCGAGTGAGACGGTCCGAGTGAGACGGTCCGCGTCAGATGGTCCGCGTGAGACCGACAGGGCCGTATTGCTCTATACGGTCGCTACAGTCAAAACCGGGGCACTTGTTTGGATTGCAAAAGCGAAAAATGTACATTGTAGCCTGTCTGACAATGAACTAGCTGGTGTAGTTTATTGCTTGGTAGCTAACAGGATAAGTGTTCTACCTCTATACTCAGCATTGGTTTCTATTCAGTTATTTTCTGCTCTTCTGAACAGATATCATTGTACTATGATAACTCTAAATATCCTCATTTTGTAAGCATTAAATCCGATTGTGATTGTTAAAGAGATCATTGACCCTTGACTGCCAAATGATATTAAATTAGCCTGCAAATTGACCGAATTAGAGTATTACAGTATGCTGTCTCTACTAATTGGCATGATGCCTATTGTGAATGATTTAATCAGCACTTGCTGGAAACCATGCAATTCAATCGAAATGGCAGATCAGAGGTAGATCTGGATACAGCAAAGAAAAGGAAGGTTCCAGATTTTTGTGTGCAAGTCTATCAGCCTGCAGACTACCTTTCTAGCAAACTTGAGATTGAGAGTTAATACTACCTTTCTACTCTGTCTTTCTAGCAGAAACAGACTAGTAGTAGTAGACTTAATAGTTAATGCAAAACTGAACAAAATAGGCCTACATAATATAACATAATATTTAACGTCATATTTATTTTGTCTTAAAATTAATGTTTTAAATATCTAAAATTCAATTTTAGTTTCATATTCATAATATAATTATAATAAATTATGTTCATGTGTATTTAGGCCTAATTTGCATCAATGAGTAATTACTCTTCACTTATATTATATATTATTAATTATATTATCATTTTATATTATTACATGTATATTGATATTAATTTTAATATTCATTGTAGGTATTCTTAGAGAATGTAATTTCAAAATCTTCGCATGAAGAGGATTTAAAAGTAGTGGGGGGTCTCTATGGCTGTAATTTTAGTGAATTCTTCGGATGGAGTTGCAGCTGTTGCACTTGTCCGATGAGCATCGTAGCATGCGTGGCTTAAAGCTGACAATAAACAGCTACTGAACCCGCAACTGAGCCATATTGCTAAACTGCTACTGCTAATTCCTGCAAGGCCTGCAAGTGAGCGATCTTTCTTCTGTTCCATGTGCATGTAATCTTGACAGTGCAATGTGTAGTATCGCAGTGTAATAGTGATAGTCGTAGTGTAATAGTCGTAGTGTAATAGTCGTAGTGCAATAGTCGTAGTGTAATAGTCGTAGTGCAATAGTCGCAGTGTAATAGTGATAGTCGTAGTGTAATAGTCGTAGTGCAATAGTCGTAGTGTAATAGTCGTAGTGTTGCAGTGTATTCTCCGACAGTAATCTTGACTTGCAACTGCTGTATCTTGACTGACCAGATTGACGTACCTAATGTTATCAAGAAATTTGTCAGTTATACTGTTGTCATGAACGCAGAGCACAACTGATATCTATTCAGTGAGAGCTGTCCATGATAGCAGAGCATTGTGCTCGGCTATCATTCAAAATTCCTTGACAAAATTTATACTTTTCATTCATACCTCCTTGATACATTTGTATATTGCATATAATAGATAATTCGGATTCTGTAAATATTAATTTAAGCAAAATTATATATCTTTAGATACTGTTATTCATGACTTTGATGATTGGCACCAGCATTTTAACCTTATTAGTGGCAGTAGTTGTTGGTTTTAAACAGGCCTAATTTTGCATAATTTGCACTCCCTTATTAAAAAACTTTCTGGGGAAGACCCCCCCCCCCTGTTGGAGGGCGCTCCTCCCGCACCCACCCCGCAGACCCACCTGCGAATGTAGCGAGTGGGTCTGCGGGGTGGTCTGCGATCACCCCAATGGATGGGTCTGCGGGATGGGAACAGGGTGGCCTGCAAATGTAGCCGCCCACGAATCTAACGGGCCTGCGCCCCGACTTTTTACATGACCACTTCAAAAGTGGTCATGTCCTGAAGACGGTCAGTGAGTGACAGTCTATTTACTGAGAATAATAAGCAGGCCACACAGTCAAAATAATAATAGTAAATCAAGCAAAATAATGTGTGATTTCACTATAACTTTACGGCAAAAATTAAGCATAATATATTATGTACAAATTATACACATAGACATATATGCAAATTAATAAGGTAAATAACTATGTGCATTAATGCACTAGTGCTTTAGTGCATTAATGCACGCAATTATTTAAGTTACATATTACTGTACACGCAATGATATAATTATATGCATTATATAACGCAGCTTCAATGTAGTACCATTAGTGCTTTTGGTATGCCAAAAGCGCTGAATGGAGAAGAACTATTATGTAAATAAATTAAATTTAACTATTGTGTAAATAAATTCATGCGCTGAATGGAGAAGAACTATTGTGTAAATAAATTAAATAAATACACAAAGTTATGATAAAAAGAAGTTATGAAAATATGTCAGACTACAAGAATATAATACTATACAAGCCTAAGGGAGCCTTCGACCTGCGGCATCAACGATACGATGCCAAAATAAATGAATCAAAAAATATTCTAATAAATTTTTATTTTAAATTTTGCGATCTCGTTTTTCCTCTGTTTTCTGGGACTGATTGGAATCAGTTCCGAGACGATGCCAGCATTAAATGCAGCATCGCTTTGACGCGTTCTAGCTGGTTCTTTTTTATTTTTATTGAGACCTGTCAATAATGGATTCGCTATGTTCTTACTAATCGGCAAATGTTTATAATAATGATCGGATGTTGTTGCTTTCACGACAGGAAAATTATTTATTTGACTCGCCAATATAATGAGTATCGTTAGAGTCGTTAGAGTCGTACGATGCAGTGAGGTTTCATTAAAAGTAAAAAAATTATAAATTAAGTACCAGAAATCGCATCAACCCATTTGACCTTTCCCGTTATATTTATTTTGGCATTGCATCGTCGATCTCGGAGATCGAAGGCTCCCTAAAATACAAATGTAATTATATTACATTAGTGAGTTTTTGGTTCGCTTTTGCTGACTATAATTGTAATACAAGTAGAAAATAGAGCATGGGTGCCCAAACTTTTTTCGTACTCGGCCAAATTTAAAATTTGCATTGTTTTAATGGACCACAGATTTCGAGCAGTGTTTAGGGCAGGTACATGTATGTCTACATGTATCTCTCAACCACTTTACGAACCATTTTTCACCAATCCCACTGGTTTTGCACATTATTTAATTGTGATGGTATCACACAGCGGCGTTTATATTATGTGAGATTCAACCCTCTAATATTTACATGATTGCCACGCGCAGCGGAAACTTGGGTTTGGGAAAAGAACTAGGGGATTGAAAAAATCTGTTAGGAGGTTGACTTCTGATGTTTTTTGGTGGTTTTAATGAAAATTAGACTAAAAAAAATGTTTTTATTTTTTTTTTATTCCTCGATTGAACCCTGAACATTCGGGACTATAATATACGTCCCTACTATCACACAATCCATCTGCAAAGTGCAATGAGGTTAAAAATGATAGTCTTTTCTGGATATACTAGTAGTTCACAAACAACAAACACTTTGAATACGAAATAAAGTAGACATGCATTAGACATGATTTAGACATGCATTTATTACATGGTTCTTTACCCTCGCGCGTGCAAGATCTTCGTAAGAGCAAGTGGGCAAAATTTGGCCAGGGTTTGGGCACCCCTGAAATAGAGTATCACATCCTACCGCAATCTAAGACTGACGCAAGAAGAGCCGTCTGTGAATATAGGTATGTCTAAGCCAATCATCATCTTAATATCTTCAAACTGCCAATCATGAACTTGCTGGAAGATTTCATCATCTTCAGCTTGCTACAGATCATATATACAATCAAACAATATCATGTGAAAGCAGCAACATTATGTTATGTAGCAGAGCAGTAATTAGGTGGAACATTAAATCATCACATTACAATGTATTATGTGTATCATGGTGTATATACATGCACATCATAAGCTTGGCAGATGTGCCAATTTTGAGATTGATCAAGGAGTTATCAGCCCAAGTGTAGTAGATTTCAGGGTGTGACAACTCTAAAGACCAGGTTAATTAATTATAAATATATTGACTACAGAAGTTACAGCAAAAATAGAATTTAGCTTAAAAGGCAGAATGCGTGATTTGATCAAAATATAAAATGCGTTTCTAATAAACTTTTGGTTTGGTTTCTGAATAGACAACTACAATTATGCACGTATTGTAGTTGTAGTCTGCATGTATTATAGTTCCTATACATCGCCCTACTAGACTACATGTATATTCAGAACACTGGCTTTCACTAAGGAATCATTTCAGACTAACCAGCAATTCATCTTCAACATTCTGGGCACCATCATTGAGCTGGAGTGGGGCGTGTACTATACCGCCTCCATCCTCATCACCTGCCTCCTGTTGCTGCATGATGCTGTAGTATAGAAACTTTGAGAACATGTTACGGTCCACCAACTTCTTGTGAGTTTGTTGAATCCGCGGGGGAATCTGGCCTACCTATAATAGTGAATGTATTTAATAGCTGCTAAATATTATGGACAAGCGTACATATACATAGATACATACAAATAAACACTATAAATACTTTGTCCGATCGGCAGTGCTGCCAATATGTCACTGGAAAAACAATCATAAGAACATAAGTTTGAAAAAAAATGGTCATAAGAAATAAATGAAAACCGTAGCAAGCAAGCATAATTTATCCGACTTCCGACATACCGTACCTGATGATGAAATCATTCCACGTTTATAGTTTTTCTTCATTGGACACACTTTGATACATTAAATAAAATGGATGCTGAATAAAATGGATGCTGAATAAAATGGAATAAAACTTTGTGAAAATATCAACCTAAAACATCACATAACTACAAAGACACAAGGTCAACTGACTGTAAACACACTTCATCATTTCACAATTGGTATGCTGCAACAATAATCACATTATTAAATAAAAAGCTAACTAAACATGTGGAAGAGATTAGAAAGCTAATTGCATTAGCTAGCATTGTAATTCCTAATTGCGCAAAGCAAAGCATGCATATTATATAGTCATTTTTTAACAGACTGTTAAATGGTTTATATGATGATGTTGGTCCCCGGTAAAAATATACAACACTAGTAAAACTGGAAGAACGAAAGTCACAGTGGAGAAAGATTAAACGTGAGTTTAGTTTGATATTTTTTAATTATATGGCATTTATTTATAGATTGGATTCATGAGTAATGAAAGACCAAAAATAATATCAGAGTGTATAACATGGCATTGCGGGTCTAAATAAACATGCTCTGTTCATCCACAATCTGGCAAAATGGGTCAAGTCAAAGAGGCAGCTGCAGTAATGGAGATTTTTGAGATTGCCAGTGATCTAGAAGCAATAATGTAGGTGGAAAAGGTGGTTTTCTCCCTAAAAAGTGTGTTCGTGTCCCCAACCCCAAACACAATCTTTGAACCAAGCTAAGCCGAAAATCGGCAATAGTGCACTGAACTAAAGTATTGGCGCTGATGCTCCAAGAATTATTAGCGTGGGTACTCATAGCAGCCAGAATATGCACAATTAAAACACATAGGTGCAATAGCGAATATTTTCAGCTTAGCTTGGTTTTAGATGGTGGATTGGGGTTTTGGGCGCGAACAAACTTTTTGTGGAGAAGACAACTTCTCCACCTACATTATTTTTCTAAATCACGGGTTATCTCAAAAACAGCCAGTACTACACCTACCTCAATGAAAAACTAGTATTCATTGATGAATTTTCCTGTTTCAAGGTTCATTTTACCCAGCAAGATAAGGCGTTCCACCGTAAGGACTGTTAAGGCTATTTATATTTAGCATTTCCGCTGTTAAGGCTATTTAGCTGTGAAGAACAGACATACATGTAGTCCCATCATCAGATATCTATGATTCGAACGGCTCATTGGTACCATATAGATTCCTTGGAACAGTGGAGGTTTTAGGAATGGGACATTAATGCAATGGTTGACTTGTTAACAAAATAACCTGCCAAACTCCACGAATTTACACATGCGTACTTGAATGAAAACGGTTTGAATGAAAACGGTAAAATAACACTGGAAAGCTTATGATTGCCTCAATAATAATAGTAATTGTTTTAATACTACTATTATTGTTATTATTATTATTATTAATTATTACATGTACGACTTGGAGCTAACATGGTGTTACTATCAGAAAGAAATTTTTGCTTTAATGAGGATGGATCTTTCTAGTACAATGACAATGAATTTCTAATTAATTTACAGGAAGACAGTTCCACACAAGAAGACATCAGTATAATCTACAAATGAAAGTGACAATGTGATCTAATCTTAAGATAACTCTGTGAATAAAGCAACCGAAGAGAAAAACTATTAGAAAGCTGTACAAACCTTGCCGTCAAGAACTAACTCAGCGTAGAACTTTTTTAGCCATTTCCAGTCGTCCTTCTGCTTCCTAAGCAGGTGTTTGTGAATGTCAAACTCATCGATAAGTAGGGTCTTACCTACCCTGTGTATCATAAGGCTTATTGGCTCATCCTTGGCATATGGAATCTCCAACAAATTCTTAATATTCTAAAATATGCAAAGTATTGGACTCTTTAATAATCAAATAATGAAATTAATTAACTAAAAGACACTATCGTATTTATATATAATGATATCTCACTTTGCTTTGCAGTTGGGAGTAACACAATAATTGATCAGAGCAGTAGCTAATTATAACAACGTAGGTAATACAGTTGCGGAGTATTAAGGAAAAATGCATTTGACAATAAAATTACACATTCATTTTTTTTATTCCATTTTTTTATTCCATTATTTTATTCCATTACTTTATTCCATTTTTATTCATTTTATTATGTGCGATAGAGAAAAAAATACTGTGTATAATTAATATTATAATACTCAGATGTATCGGTAGTGATAGGGACAATTAGATATAAAATGTATTTTCTCTTTGATATATTTAAAAGTTTATGATATATCCATCAACATAACAAAAACCCTTAGCAGCGAAGAGGGCATATAAAAACCTTCTTGGCAGCGGAGATATAAAAATATTACTTTATTTATTTTATATAGGCTACCCTTGAATGTATTTGTCAGACAGAACTTCTAAACAGCGGACATAACTAATTATCGTCTCATCAATGAGTAGCAGCGCACTTGGAAGATTTCCTGCCTTTTAATCTCTGACAGGTAGATCGCACCCTACATTGCAAAAAGCACTGTATGTTCGTACTTCCTGACAAGCGCAGTAACAAACTTAGTCACTTGGTTCAAATAGTGGACTACCAAGAGATTCAAACCGGCAAAATTGAAATTAGGAAATGCCGTTCCATACCGCTCAACAATCTATGACAACTTGTGTTACCTTGGCATCGGAGATGACATCAATCGAGTCGACTAAATCGACTTTGGAATGCGCCATTGTCATGCTAGACATATGAGATTTCTTTGAGTTGCGACTATACAACACTCTCTGTATGTATTTCTCCAGAAGAGACCCTGCTCTTAGCCAATTCTGTGGTGGAACACTCAGATTCAGATCAGGACCCAGCCATTTTATACTAGCAGGAATGAACTGCAGGCTGCTTTCTACAACAAATTAGTACGCCTCCTGTAACAAGTATTGATTGTTGTTAATGTTTATTGTGAATAATATCAGTTATGCAACTGGTTTCCATACCATGTATGTATATATGTTTATTTAATACTCTTTAATACCATACAAATAATACAATCTGAAATATAAAGCGGGGAAAATACACGGAAATAAAAAATATATAATGGAATGGCGTTGAATGGAGACTACGACACATTTTTCATTATTGACTCATTCATTCATGGAATCATTATTTTCATTAAAGAAAATAATGAAATTTTCATTACATTTGGTATAGGGGTGTATTTATTTCCGCATTGTAGCTTATATGAAAATTGCAATACACTGACCTCAAAAAAATGCGGACAAAATGTATCAACTGCACAAATTATACATCATTGGAAAGTTAATTTTCTGCACATCTTTCTTGCTGAGTTTCAAAATTTTCTATGCACGAAATTTTTCGTAATGTGGCACTAGAGGAGTCAATATTGATTTTGCAACTTTTCCCAGCATATTACTTTGGATTTATCACCTCCTACCAAATCTTCCATAGAGACTATAAAATGATTTCTCCCAATTTGTTTTTCTTTATATATTGATCACAACAGTTCACAGAAATTATTCATATATTAATTACATTCATTTTTCTTTAATTTCCTTGCTTGATACCTCTATATAACTGGCTCAGTCATCAAACTATATTTGCATGGAGACACTATGCAGCTGACCAATCAATAAATACGCCCCCTGTACCTAATAGGGGAGTGGTGATAGACGATTACAAATTCCGACCTCACTAAAGGTTACAAGCATGTTCGGCAGCAGATATATATGGAATGGCACAGAAATCCGTAAATAAATAAGCCCTGCACATGCCGCCAAATGCAACAATGTTTTTCGCGACTAAACCCCCAAAGCCACAATTAATATTTTTTGATATAGCGGACACCTGGAGGGATTAATTCAAATATATGAAAAACTTCAACTCTCAGATTTCATTACAATATATCGTTTTGAAGCTGCCAATCTACCGGTTCCATTGAGATCACATTGAGTCATTGAAAGCTAATAAACTTGCTGACAAGTTAGCAAGTCGACAAAGAGAATGAATTTAGGAGTTGCTTCCCCTTACCATACAGTTACAGAGCGTATATGCAAGGGGTTTGGGGTTTGGCATATGTGGTTTGAGGTTTGGTATTTGGGATTTGAGATTTTGGGGTGTGACACTCAAAATTTCGGGTTTGGGGATCGAAATTTCGGGTTCGACCCTAAAAAATGTGGGGTTTGAGATTCAATATTTGGGTTTTGAGACTTAAAATGTACGGTTTGAAAAAAAAATTTGGCGCTTTAGATGCTATTTAGGGTTTGGGATGCAAATTTGGGGTTCCAGGCTCAAAGTTCGGGGTTCGACACTACAGAATTTGGGCTTCAAGTTTCGCACTTTAGGGTTTCAGGCAAAAAAATTGGGGTTTGAGATGCAAATTTGGGGTTATCGACTCAAAATTTGGGGTTGGACACTCCAAATCTTGGGTTCACACTTTAAAATTTGGGTTTCCAGATTTAAAATTTTGCGATTCAAGGCTCAAACTTAGAATTTAGGATCTATAATTTTGAAACTTAAAATTTAGGTTTTGGAATATGGCTTCCATGTTGTGGATGCTTACCGGTGTTCACCAGATCACCCGGGCGAGTAACTGACAGTTCGTAAATTACAGTTCGAAATGAGTTTTTGGGGACATGCACACATAGATCCCAACCCCCCCCCCCCCCCCCCCCCCCCCCCCCCC
>JAOQGN010168147.1:0-11169 GCA_027564295.1 Himantozoum antarcticum | reverse complement strand
TGTGGCTAAGGGTAACAGGAGTTGAATTATGCTTAGGTCAAACACATTTCAATGTGTGTGCCACTTTTCTCAGCATTCTTTTTATTTTAATTTGAGTTGATTTTTTAGGCCTTACTACAAAGTATAGTCTAATACGTACTTGTATTACAACCTTTAGAAAAATATGTTTCGCGGGGTCATGATTTTATCATTTCTAGTTATTTTTTATTCAAAATAATCACTGGTGCCGAACTGGTGTTGGGCCGCTTAAGCCAAAAGTCGTCGTTTCGTGCTTGCCGAAATCACCCTAAATCTATCAATCAGTGAAACCTAATTGGTGAGAAATTAACCAATGAAGCTGCATAATTGTATGTTCCATGATTGGCTAAGCCACATCTATTACACAGCTTGATTGGCTAAATCACATGTTATTGCACGGGTTTTGAGTGAATAGCGCTGCAACACCTCACATGTGCGGCCTGATTTTCTAGGGGATTCAAATGCAGTCAAAGAAAGTCTTCTGGTATGGTAAGAATCCTTGGGCCAGATTGGGATTTTTAACTCTAAACCTCCTCTCTGCATTCTGATCGGCAAGTGAGATACAGGTCAGGTGGGTTTCCTTTGGTTCTAACTTTTTCAGTAACTGGATTGCCACATAAAAACAACAGAAGAAAAAGAATAAGGGGTGGGGACATGCCAGGTTGTCAAACTGCTGGCCACCATGCCATCCCTTGTTGGTGGTGTTTGGGGGCTGTAGTTAATGAAAATAGAAATAATTATATTTATTTTCGTTTTAATTTTGTTATCAAGTACAATGTGATCCATCTGAAAAACGTTCCACCTCCTCTCACCCTGACTTCTCAATGGCTGCTCCAGATGATCTCTCCAGCACATCACAAGATAGCCCATCCAGTAGGCTTCAAAGTGAGCTGTAATTCGATCAAATCTATGTCTAAGTACAGGAGTCATTACAAATTTTATCTAGAAATGTAGCAGTACTTGCCCAAAGATGCTTCGTTTCGTCGTAGCCCAATGAAAAATCACAACCATTGCGAGTAAATCACAGCACCTCCGCAATGTTTCACAGGTTGGGTGTCTATATATTAGCCGGCATCTTGACTCTTTTATAATCTTAGTCTATAAAGTATAAATTAATATTATTCCCGATATGATTGGTCAACATGGGAACTGCAAGACCCAAGATCACACCCGTTAGTTCAGGATTGTTATCGGGTAATCTTAAACTTCTGTTACCCCAACGATTGTGGGACTTGAGTAATGTCAAGATGTAGTCAATATTTCTATTACTTCACCAGATCAGCTCATTCAAGACCACCTGTTCTACAAAAATATTACGGGGCCATGTGATTTCTCGCAATAGTCATGATTTAGCATTCGGGCTACAACGAAGCAGAGCATCTTTTGATAAATACTGGTATGTTTTACTTTTCTAGATAAAATCTGTAAGGTATAACTGTGATTGGGCATTGATCTGATGGAATAACTGCTCATTTTGAAGTTTGGGCTATTGGATGGGCTATCTTGTGATGTGCGGGAGAGAACATCTGGAGCAGCCATTGTGAAGTCAGACGTGAGAGGAAAAGGTGGAACTTTTTTCAAATGAATCACCTTGTCCTTGATAGCAAAATTTATAGTAAAGTAGATATCATTATTTCTATTTTCACGAACTACAGTCCTCAAACGCTATCAAAGAGGCATGGCATAGTAGCCAGCAGTTTGACAACCAGGCCTGTGGGGGTGAGCATAGTATAATATCAATGGTATTGCTATTGCCAATGCTATTGGCTATGGCATAGGGCTTCCGCAGTCCGTAGTAAATGTAGAGTGAGTTCTGGTGGTGGAGTGGTGGTGAGTGGTGGGAGTGAGTAGGCTGGCAACAAAATTACAAAATCAATGAGGTTAGAATTTAAACAGAGGCTTATCCCCAGAAAGCAGGGTTGGCAAAACCCGGTCACAACGGGTTTTGGACCAAGATTAGTTATTGGCTGTCAACTTTTATTATTGCCTATGTTAATTTGGCCATGACATTTCAATTTTCAATGCAGCACCAAAAGGTCCGAGTAAATACGATTTATGACCCGCATGGTTTACATAGAGCCAAAAACGAATACCAGGATGTCTTCAACTATGTTGATTAATTCTATAGGTTAAACCGAGTAAATTTGGCATCAGTTCTAACTCTTTATAATAGTGTAGTGCTAGATGGTTATCTGATCAGAACACTGATACCTCTGTTTTACCATTTCCGAGACTAATTTGACCATGACATTTCAATAAAGGTATATAACTAGAATGGGGCTACTAAAAATGATCTCCACGTTTCCTGCAGCTTAAAGTAAAAGTAAAGCTATTTCCCACTAACATGTTTTTGAGTATTCATTCTAGGATAAGTCCGGTAAATTGGTAAGCTGGATCATAATCGGAGCATCTTTCAAACTTCAAAGTTCCATGACCTAGCAACACGAATACTTGCTATGCCAGCCTCAGTTGCAAACATTGTGGAAGTTTTCAACCCGGTCAACCCTTCCAGAAAAAGACAGTTGATCAGATCAAACATATAATGCATATTCAGAACATTTGAAAATTTACATGAAACAATTTGAATTGGTCGGCACAGTGCCTTCTGTATGTGATTTATTTCAAAGCAAGACGAAACTTTCGAAAACTATACCTGCTCGAGGCACATTGACCAGAGTAGAGCTTAAAATATGGGCGTTACTTCTGTCAAAACGCAGGCACGCTTATAGCATGGATCAGGAAACATGCGACGACAATCACGTCCGCTTTTACAGGTTAGAATGTTTTTGTTGATCAACTGTCTCTTTCTGTGAGTATAAACCCCTGTTTAAAATCTAACATCGTTGATTTTGAAATTTTGTTACCGTCCTACTCACCCTCACCACTCAACCCCTCTACTACTACTCAACACCCCCACCCCTACTCCACAACCAGAACCCCTACTCCACAACCAGAACTCGAACAACAAACAGAAACACAACAGAAATATTTATAGATCGGTAGAGATGTAGTATGGCATGCAGTAGCCTGGAATCCAAACCCTAAATCCTTAACCCCAAACCATCAATCTCAGAATCTCAGGCTACTGAATGCGATATATAACATTTCACCTTTATAATATATCTTCAACTACGGAAGCCCGATAGGCTAAACAGAGTATCGGCTAATGGAGGCTCTTCTTCTTTCAAGTGTATCCAATTCGCCCGAGGGCATTATATGAATATTACTTGTAGACCTCCAGTATTTACCAGTTGATCAGAGCGGAATCAATCGGAATCGAGCCCAGGACCTCACTAGCAAGGTGCCGCGGCCTTAACCATTTGACCATGTCTGCTCCCCAATAGGGCTACTAGTATTGGTAAGAAATTTGAGGGTACCTCATACCCCTAAATAAGGGCTAAATAATACCCCTGGGAATGACAACTCTTAATACTGACAAAGTCAAGTTTCTGCAGATCATTAACTGCGAACGTAGGTGAATATAATATAATCATAAGAATGTCACATTTAGGTGCAATAGGGACTATTTTCAGCTTAGCTGGGTTCTAGATGGTGGATTGGGGTTTTGGGTTTGGGGCGCGAACACACTTTTTGTGGAGAAGACGACTTCTCCATCCACATTATTTTTCCAGATCACGGCATCTCAACAATAGCCAGTTCTGCCTGCCCCTACATCGAATATCAATTCCATTTCAATGCCCACCAAAAATATCTCAATGATTGATGATCAAACCAAAATCCAAGGAGTAATGTAGTATTTCCTACTAAACTCCTTTATCAAACACATGATTTTATATTCACTTTCAGTGTCACTTCAGTCTACCATAATCATAATAGTATTTGTAGACTAGAGTAGGTCAAGCAGGTTTCCCATGGATTTAATTTAATTTGGATCTCAATCTCACAATATGTTCATATCATGCAATAAACTAAGAATGTGATGCGAGAGAAAGTGAGTAAAAAGAGAAGAATTCCAAATCAAATGATATTGAATGAATCAACTTTTAATTTAATTGATACATATCAAATATTGTTATGGATGCACATTCTTGCGTCTTGATTGTGTAGGCCACTGCCAGCCTTCCAGTTGCACTAGTCAAGATGGCTAAACCCAGACTAGTAGAGGACGGATAACTTCCCAGATGATAGTAGCACCTTATTGCTGCCTACAGATGACTCTATATGGATGTAGACAGCTGCCTTCTATTATCTAGCCAAGGTCTACCAAGTTATCCATGGGCTGAGATATCTATGGACACTATGGCATTACAGTTACATTGGTATTTACATTGGCATTACAGTGGCATTACAATGAACAAAAATTAACTCTAATTAACTATATTGTAATGCTTTCCGTAGTGAACATTCTTTATTATTGCTGGCTAATCCCATGATTGCCATTGCTACCATTGCTAGTGATAATGTTATATCTCAGTATGCTTCAGTTCTTGCGTTCCTGCTGAAGAAGTTAGATGCTTAAATTGACTCTCAGTACTGTACTACTACTTCACCTGTCTTCTACCATTGTTGTGATCTCAAAGGGGACAAAAAAAAACTTCCTACCTAGTTTGGGTTCCGCCAGGTAAGTCTTGATTCTTTGCCAGTCCATTAATGCTACAATTAGGTCCTTATTGCTACAGGCAAAGTCCATTTCACTATTATAACAAAATTCTGAAATCTCAGTTCGATTATTAAAATTGTTACAGGCGTAATACATTGTTTTAGCATCGTTGTTGCTGCCCATAATTAGGGCACCACGATTTATCATACCTCACATCCCGAAATAATACCCCAGGGAATGACGACTCTTAATACTGACAAAGTCAAAATTCAAAGTTTCTGCAGGTCATCAATGTGAAAAAATGTGAATATCATATAAATATAATAATTATACTAATATCAATTCCATTTCAAAGCAAACCGAAAATACCTATTGACTGAAGATCAAAAGAAGGTCCAAAGAGTTGTAGTATCCTCTACTAAACTCCTTGATCAAACACATGTTCATTTACTTCCCGTTTCACTTCAGTCTACCATAATCTGGCAGTATTTGTAGTCTAGAAGAATAGGAGTAAGCAGGTTTTCCATGGAGTTTGATCGGGATCTCAATCTCACATTGTTCATATTATGCAATAAACTAAGACTGTGATGTGAGAGAAGTGAAGTAAAAAGAGAGGAATTTCAAATCAAGTGAATATTGAATTAATTGAATAAATTGCACATGGAATAAATCAATTTTTAAATACATATCAAATATTATAAAAAAAATCTCAGTTCAATTATTAAAATTGTTGTAGGCATAATAGATCATTTTAACATTGTTGTTTCTCTCCTTATATTTATTGTAGCTTGAAATGAAAACCATCCTCTAAAGTTCCTTGAGAATGCAAATAACATGTTCACAATGATGATCGGCAGAAACTTTGTAATTTTACTTTGTCAGTATTAAGAGTTGTCATTCCCTGGGGTATTACTTAGGGGTATGGGGTACAGGAACATATATTCAAATTTTATACAATCAACTTCTCTCCTACCTTCTTCCTATTTATCAAAACGAACAAAATAAATGAGAGTACAAGAATGTGTCTCCGACCCTCGTCCAATTACCAAAGGAGTTCCTCAAGGTTCAATCTTAGGACCTCTACTTTTCAATATCATGGTAAATGAAATGCTAGACACTCACATATTCACATACTCCTACGCAATGACACTGCTATTCTGACTGAATCCAAAACTGATGGGTATGTCAGACTCAAACTTTTAAAATGACAAAGCTAGTTGACTTTATTAATGATTACAGTAAACTTTATTTTAATACGATTACACAAGATCATCAGCATCCTTTGTGCCACAAACTAGTTTTTAACAGAAATCGAACATCATTACACAACCAGCAAGTCTTTAATCCTCCTTTGTGTAGAACACAGAAATATAAAAACAGTTTTTTTCCATATTTTATGAGTAGTTAAATATTATTTACTATTATTCTTATATGTTTGAATAACAGTTGCTTATTCATATTTATATCTTATATTACTATTTTATCGTTATTGTATCAAACTGCCATTTTATCTAAATTGCTGATACTTGCAGTTATTAATAATAAACTAAACAAGTAAAATTTGAAAGCTTTTGTATAGAAAACAGCACTTTTTGCGACTTTTAATTTCGCTAGTTTAAAAATCACTAAAAATAAAGTCCACCAATTCAATTTTGTACTGGGGATTTGCTAAAACCAAGTCCACTAATAATTTCTTCCAGTAGAGTATTTCCAATGTTTTGAGGGGCGAGCCGTACCCGTAAACCATTGCACACGCTAACTACTGAAGACATCACTCTGTCACTCATAACTACAATTGTACATGTACATGCTTGTGTTGATAGGCGGAGGGTGTAAGGTGGGGGAAGATCAGCCATGGGTTCCACTGGGATGGCTAGAAAGCCGGTACTGCTCCAGAGCAGACATAGCAAGATTCCTGTTACACAGTGCAGAGAAGAAGACCTACATACGGATGGCGGTAGCTGTAGCATTTTAAATAGTTTATAAGAATCATACGTTGAGGTGTTGAGAAAATGGGTGAATGAGTAACGATGGGTGGGTGAGTGACGGAGAGTAGAAACAGTTTTATGACGTGAATTCAGTTCTGTCACAAATGCAAGAAAGCATATATATTTTAATTCACTGTAGAAACAACAGTAAGATTGGTGTAAGATTGGTGGTGTAAAATTGAGTCTAGATTAATCGAACGTCATGCTTTATCTATTTTTAAGGAAACTGTTGTAAATGATATATTGAGCTTTGCTTCTTGGCATCGTTCTTCCATTTCATTACACTTTTTTAGCAGCTTCTCTTTGAGAATTAGTAAAGGGAGCTTTACAGCTAGTCTTTGATTATATATTTAGTGGATTATTGTTGATGATGATGTACCATCATCGGTTAGCTTATTCGTTAGATCCAAGTGCAATCGAGTTTTTTCTAATTGCCTTTAAATTGAAGGGACCTGCTCTCTGCCGCGAGTGGTCAAGCTAAGGAAAACAGATAGAAAATCTATATATAAACATGATCTGGAGGCTATAATTAGAAAGAGATTGGACCAATTATTAGTACAACACCGTTTTATTTTATTTTATTTACAATATTTACGACTATAATGTGAAGTGAAAAAGAATATTAATAGACACTTCTATTATGCTATATAATTCGCTTGAACAAATATTGGAAGATCTATATCATTCATTCAGTATTGATGTTGATATCTATATTGGTATTGGTATTGATATTGATGCGTATTCTGCCATTTATGCCGTGTGCACGATTCCTGCTAATCTGGTTGACTTCATTGACAAGTTGTCGCATGATTTGAGCGAGTCATGTTGTTAATGCAAAATTTTTCAGTGTAGATGTTGTGCATTATTTATTGTATTGCATTGTATTTTATTGCATTGTGTATTGTTCACTCAGAATGAACACTTGTTTCAAAATATGGAGGTACATGTAGGTGGTTATTCAGCAACCTAGCTATATAAATGATGTCACCATAGCTTATGGTTTGGATTTCTATTTGTACTCACCAATGCATCACTGTACCACATTCTTATCAGTGTTGGTATTACATGTATAATAAAGTATCACTTTTAGTAATTGAAAATTCTTCTTCCTTCTAAGTTTCACCTCTCGGTGTGCAGGTAAATATACAGTCAATTCTACAATATCGAGTTATCACACTAAATGATCACTGAATGGAGTTAACAAACCGTCTTGAGCCGTCCTGAACTATGCTCCTCACAGATACGTGCAGGATTGTACATTTTTCACTTATCCCACATAGCGCTGCATAACTTCAGCAGTACATTCTCGTCAAATGTTACTTGTGTAGCGTTAGGTAGCATTGATGTAGTGACAGTGACAACCTTGTAATTTCTCAGTTTATGTGCGTAGTACTATGTAATGAAACAGTGGTCGAAATGGCTATGCAGTATTAGGCCTATGTAGCACCTTGGGTAGTGTTGGGAGTAATGAGAAATGTTACGTAGCGGTGTTGTAGGAATGTGTTGTGTTAGATAGATGTGCAACATAAGGCCTATGTAGCACCTTAGGTAGGGTTGGGAGTAACGGGAAATGCTACGTAGCAGTGTTTTAGGAATGGTTTAGATGGATAAGCAGCATAAGCCCTATGTAGCACCTTAGGTAGTGGTGGGAGCAATGGGAAATGATACGTAGCAGTGTTTTAGGACCTGTCAAGGTAGATAAGGCAACGTAAGGCCAATGTAGCACTGTAGAAATACTACGTAGCAGTATTTATGACTACGTCCTAAAACACTGCTACGTAGCATTCTTCATTGCTCCCAACATTACCTAAAGTGCTACATAGGCCTTAAGCTGCATTTCATCTTATCAAGACAGAAATGCAACATAAGGCTTCTGTAGTGCCTTAGGTAGTGTTGGAAGCTATGTAGCAATGGGAAATGCTACGTAGCAATGGGAAATGCTACGTAGCAATGGGAAATGCTACGTAGCAGAGTGTTTTAGGACCTGTCAAGATGGATGTGCTCTAGAGTTTGGAACATACATGTACATGTAGCTTCTCCCTCCAGCAGGGAGTTGCCCTTGGGGGCCCCCATTAAGAATTGTATTCCCCTGGTTGTTGCCCAAATCTGAGATTTAGATAGGGAAATAACACAGGGTACTTCTCTAAATGTACAATCTTGCACCTGCCTCAAACTAGGCGCCATATTGAACCGTGCTGGAACCATGCTTGAACTGTGCTTGAACTGCTCGTCATGTTGAAAGAATAATTATGTGAAATCAATTTATTGTATTAATAGTGGCTATAATGCTCACTATACATTACACTCATTATACATTATACTACTCTGCAGCTTCTCCATGCAAGATAGCTCACTTTTGAACTAGTAGTTAGTAAACCATTCCCAGGAAGATATTAACCCGTGCTGAGTGTTAACGGGCGCCATAATTAGTGTCTTGTCAGCAAAATTGTGTTAGTTGTCGAACAATTGCAAAGAGTTCTTTGGACTGATTTGATTTTGCAGTGTCCTGAAAGGGTACTGGACTGATTTGATTTTGCAGTGTCCTGAAAGGGTACAAGTACAGTGGAGAATGGCTGGACGAGCAAGGGAGAACACGGGCCATTGGAGAACACATGTCCCAGGCCCTAGTACTTACTGGAGTTGCATGGCTACATCTACATTGAGAATAGCAATAGTAGGTAAGTATCTCTACTTGCTGTTGTCAGCAATGATACTGTTTATGTTCTCCAGCCTGTTTAGTTATAAGTTGAAAGTGTTGTGTAAAGACAATTCATGTTGGATTTGTAATTATGCTGAATAAAAGTGTTAAAGTTATGAGTTTTGCAATTTTTCAACAATCCAAAAAGTGATGTGCAACTTTTACTGCCAAGCTGCCACCTATTCACTACCTTTGCCAACAAGCGACAACTGTTACATGGAAATATGATGAGTTTGTGGGTCAGCATAACTCTTCTTGAGATATTCCTGTCATTACAAAAGTCACCCTAATGGGAGTGTGTTAACTTAATGTTCTAGGTGCTACTGGTAGAACTGGGAACCAAGTGATGCACCAAGCACTGGATAGAGGCCATTATGTGAAGGCTTTAGTGAGAACACCAGAGAAGGTGACAGTACAGCATGACAATCTAAAGGTATGACGCAGCAGGCTTGTCACAAATTGAAAGTAGATTAGATCTTGTGAGAGAACGAAATGAGACAGCATTAGCTTTCCCTTGACAGCCCGTATTTCCACTATAATGTCCACCTCTGCATACAAAGGCAAGCTGAAAACCTATACCAAACTGGGCCAAACTGCAGAAACTAAAAGATGGCTTCATGCAAAGAATTTCACATTTGAAGTAAGAGTCCTACTGCTGAGTCAATGCAGTATTTACCAAGTGGAGTCTCAATATCAAACCATACCCCGCCAGTGTCTAGTTATGCATGTAATAATGTCCTATGTATTTTGTACACAGGTTGTAAAGGTTGATGTACTGGACAGTACATCACTCTCCAATGCACTAGAAGGTAAGTAACCACACTATTTATGGTGATATTGCCTACACATCCTGACCCCTCCCCTTACCAATAAATGGCAAGTAACCACACTGGTTATGATGATATAGCCATCACCCCCTTCCACCACCCTTCCCCCTTCTCCTGTCGTAATCCAGCTTAACATACACCTCCCCTCGTAGGCCGTAATACAACAACTATTCATATATATATTAAACAGAAACTGTTGGACTTTCATAGACCAACTATAAAAAAAAATCAGATTGATTTGGATCCCTGTTACCTCACTCATCAAATTGCTTAATATGATGATGAACGGCGACGAGTTGCGATAAGCGGTGATTTGAGCGGTAATAGTGAACGGTGAATAAGGTGATGAATGGTGAATAAGGTGATGAACGGTGAATAAGGTGATGATATTATTTCAGTGAAGACACCTAGTCTATGACATGTAGCAAAACATACTTCAAATTTCCAGCATTCATGGACATGATCGGTCCTATCCTGCCGTCTGCAATGCCATTGCTAAACCTCAGATTGTTTGCCATAACCATTGATGATAACCATAATGGATTGTTATATTGATCATTTACCTGGGTGCAGCCTAACATCTTAGAATATTCGTGGAGTGGGTTGATCCACTCCAGTATGTTTCAAAAAGCTTGGTTGTATGAATACAGTCCACATCTTGGTGATGTTTACTACAAACATAATTATAGAAAGAAAGACTGGTTTATGGCGTTTGTAACTTGCATTCTTCTTCATATTACATGTATTATCTGTATTGCCACACTAAAAAATGAGTGACAACAGCCATATAATCTACATATAATCTTGATTCCAGATATTTCCATCTAACATCTATCACTACAAACTGAACAGTTCCACTACACGCCATCAAGCCTCGATATATGCACTTCGTATGATATTAAAAATTAGACACTACATTGACATACTTATTTCCATTTTAGGTTGTGACATTGTCATCTCATGTCTGGGTCATAGAGGTACAATACCCACAGGTACATCCTTTTACTATGATACTATGAAAGCAATCATCACAGCAATGCGAGATGTCGGTATCAAGAGGGTGGTGGCTATGAGCTC
>JAOQGN010168036.1:0-11172 GCA_027564295.1 Himantozoum antarcticum | reverse complement strand
TATCCTTCCTGGGCAGGAGCAACACCACTAAATGATCTAGATATATATAGTTTGAAATTTATAGTTTTAATCTAAATATTATTAGTTTGGAACTAGGTATGGATACCGCCTATTGGATAGCGGCCCCTACTGCTCCTATAATTGGTTAGAATAGATTTGAAGCTGCACTTACCAGAAACTCAAAGACCAGAGTAAGTGATTTATCTGTATGTATAATATCATGTAGGGTTACTATGTTATTGTGTTTGAGATCTCGAAGCAGAGAAACTGCAACGAATAAAATAATTATAGTAAGAATTATAATGAACAATATAATATACATGCACAATAACAGTACAATGAACCATATAATATACATGCACAGTAACAGTACAATGAACAATATAATATACATGCACAGTACAATGAACAATATAATATACATGCACAGTAACAGTACAATGAACAGTATAATATACATGCACAGTACAATGAACAATATAATATACATGCACAGTACAATGAACAATATAATACACATGCACAATAACTTTTCATAAACAATACAATAAACAATACCATACAGAATGCAATGCACAATACTGGCTATATTATAATAATTGCAATGTAATAGCATTATTTATAACAGGCTAATGCAAAACTGATAAATAATGAGTTTATAAAATTTAGTGATGATATGCCAACACCCAAAGTAATATATTAAGCAATTATTCTCTGGGCATAATTATTAGACAAAGAAAACTGATGCTTGGTTTTGTAAAACTTCTAAGATTATATCCAAATGCATTTCTGGACAGCCAAGTGTCAAAGGTTACAATTCATTTTGTACCCTTAATTTTAGAACACATTATGCTGTCCAATATTCAATTGACAGGCTAGAGTACGGACAAGTAGTGTGTGCAACAGTTGCCAGTTCCATATCATACAATAGTAGTAGTTCTGACACGTTAGGTTAGTACCGGCTACCAATGTGTGTAGTGTGTGCATGTAGTATGTGTGCAGTGTGTGCCCAGTGTGTGCGCAGTGTGTGCGTAGTGTGTAGTGAAGTATGTAGTGTGTGTAGGTTATTTAGTGCATGTAGTGTATGCAGTATGAGTAGTGAATGTAGTGCATGTAATGCATAGTTTATATAGTGCATGTAGTGCAAGTAGTGTATGAACTGCAGGATATGATGTAGTCCGTGTAATGCATATAGTGCATGTAGTATATGTGGTATATGTAGTGTATGTAGTGCATGCAGCATGTGTAGTGTGTGGAATATAATGCATATAGTGTACATACCTTCTCTGATGGCAGTGCAAGGTGCCCCCTCGTCATGCTCAAGACGTATTTCCTTGAGAGCCACTAAGTCATCTGTTAGCCTACTCTTGCCTTTATACACGGTAGCATACGTCCCTTCACCAAGCTTGTCCAATTTGGTGTAGGATTCTACTTTACCAAAACCAATTTCTGACTACAAGGAGAGCAATTTACCCGTTTCAACAAACAGTGGAGTACATATTATAACCTACACAGCATACTCCTAGTAAAATCTGTCAAGTCTGAGGCATAGACTTTGACTGACTCTGACAGTCACTGACACTGACAGTGTCACTGTGACAGAACACTGACAGAAGCAATCAGCACACTAAATAATATGTCTATATTGGATAGGGAATTTTATGCTGAATCCAATGGTGAAAGTTTCAAGTGTCTAGGCATAAGGGTTCATCAACTATATCATAGCTTGCCCATTCATGTAGACTTTGAAACATAAATTACATCAACACCGGTACTGACACGCAGGTCAAACGCGCACTGAAACTGAAATATGAAATCTCTATCAAATATAGAGTATCAAATATACCCAATCAAATATAGGGTATACAAATTGATGAAAAACAAACCATAAAGAGAGAGAAGGCCCATTCTCCAATACTATATATTGTATTTCTCTATTTCATTGGTCACCTTTGTATTAAATAGGCCTACTGTTATATAGCACTTTAGTAAAAAATATTCTGCTAATTTAGTTTGCCCTTACTTACCAGTGATGCCCGACGCTGTCTGATGCTTAGTGGTTCATTTATCTTTGGTGCATGTTTGGCTATAAAACTCTGTGGTAGTCGGAGGTCTGCAGGTAGAGAGAGTCTCTTGCTGAGGTCATGCTACAGCAGAACAGCAGCACACAAAGTAGCACACAAAGTTACAGCAAATCAAGCATCATTCGTATAATTATGTGTGAAGTCAGGCGCATGCTGTGAAAGGGTGGTCATCGCATATCCTCTGCCTCAGCCAAACCAAATGATATCATCCGGTTTTTACCCAAAAATTATAATCACTGGGAAAATGTGGCCAACACAACATCTAATGAAAGTGAAAAACGTTTGATCAATAATTCAATATTACCGATATACACCGGTAAAGCCTGAGTAACAGAGGACCCAACAGACCTCGAGATCCCAACAATATCAAATAATGACCTAGTACCGCCGCATACAACTCAAAATTAACCAAAATCATTTGTAAAAATCGGTGTTATCGAGGCTTTAAATCCCCAATCCCTCAGGGATTAGGCGGTTGTTATAGGCCTGATCAATTCAGATTGCGGTGACAAGATTGTGGTGATAGTAACAAAATTCAATGAGATATTATTATTATGTCTTGTAAATATCAAATTGTTGTTATCATCGATGATAACAACAAACCTTCCAGTGCTAACAGTTTGATACAAGAGTCACACAATCTACTGGATACCGAATACTTATGAAAGCTGACTTTATACACATGAGTGTTCATTTTTTGCATACATTGGTCAGCCATAAACAGCAACCGGTTTCAGTATTCTATACAGTAATTGTAGCAGAGAGACAAATGAGATGGTGTAGCAGAGAGATCAATGAAATGGCGTAGCAGAGAGACCAATGAAATGGCGTAGCAGAGAGACCAATGAAATGGCGATGAAATCATGATCAGATTCAGGTGGTAACACCTCTCGGGTTACGTAAAACTTGTGATTCCATGATCATATGCTTGAAAAAACAAGCTTATATATTTAATATGGCATTGTGGTGTGAGTTGTGATTCGATTATTAAAACTAAAGAATGAATTTAATATTAAATTTATTACTGTTTACAACACTAAAAGAAAAATGAAAAATCAGACCAGACTTGCATACCTGTAAATAACTCGATACTATTCTAATATTAAGCTAATAGAAGATCAGATTAATCAAAAATTACTGAAAAATGAACCTCTTTTTCTCAAAAACAATTGAAATACGAAGGACAACATCCTTACAATGGAGTTATCTTCTCTATAAGACCTACAAAGATGTATTCCTTAATTTAAATGTTAATGCGCACAAACTTTGGTAAAATTGTTTGTTTCGAGTCTGTCTGCTTTGTCTCATTTCCTGAAGAAACATTTCACTGTAAGGCCAGCATTTGAAGGCAAATACACCTTGCTCTAGTATTAAAAATGCCATTCAAAGGCCCACGTTAATTTATTTTGTTCAAATAACAGAAAGATAAGTGATTGCTTGAACCAATTGAGATGTCAAAGAAATTGAGATGTCAAGCAGTGTTAGCAAACTGCTGCAGCTCCGATGCTGCTCAGCTGCTGCTCCGCTGCTGCTCTGCTACAGCCTTCACAGCTCAAGTTAACGCATGTTATCACGCGTTTTATTAAACTCGACACCTATGAGAAATATTATCCAAATTACTGCCAATTTGCATCTATGCTTTGGCGGATAGAGCTAAAACGATGTTTTCACCAATAAATCACAGTGAACAAGGTTTAAACAATGACCTGCCAAAATTGCAGCTCTGGATAAACTACAAAGTTTGTTTTGCAATTTTAATCACCATTACAGAATATAATACATTTCCGAAAAAAACAATTTTATCTCACACCTAGATTACAATATTACAATTTAACTGATTGAATTCACATTCGAAAGTAGTAGCCTTGCCATCAAGAATGGTCACTCACATTCCTGACATTACGCTGCTTCTTGGGCCTTCTTCTAAAGAGGGAGAAATAAGGTGTGCTGTTGATGTCACTAGAAGCGGGATGTAAAGTTGGTGCAATCCTTGGGGGTGGAAGAGGAAGAGCTGTGTCTGTTGGAGGTGGTAGAACTACCATGGGATGCTGCAGCATATTATTATAATAATCCACAGCACCTGGTTTTACAAATACGTTTTATAATTGGCTAACACTGATCAATCCAATTGCCAGCATTCAAGGGTCGATAATTGCGTGTCTCTGTATACCAAGGTTGCAGAATCCTGTACAGCTTTTGCACTGGAACTTGATAATTCAACGAATAAGATCAGAGTGGGCGATTGATAGAGCCATAGCAGATCATGGTACAAACGACATCGATGTATAATCTCAAGTGTTGTATAGTCCCAGAACACTCTCTCAGTCCACAATGACACCACCTAATAGTTGTGCTAAACTGCAAAAATAATTCTCTTGTTGCTCTGTGCTACCTGCTGTCTCTGTGCTACCAGTCTCTCTGCTTGCCTGAGTTCCAGTGATACTAATACACCGCCTGTCTAGTGAGATAATCAGTCGGCTAATAGGGCTAATAAATGGCTGGGTAGCTGGTCAATATGAAACCAGCCGGCCAGTTGTTGCAAAAGACTATAGACCGCATATAACTACTTGCACTACCTCTAACTGCACACACACTACACATGCATTGCACATGTTCCAAGTACATCTCGAGTTAAGTAGCACCATGCTGTGACTTGTAACTCAAAGTCAGCAGCAACAATTAGCTAGGGCTGATAGCTGATACTCATAGCCTATGTAAACATCCAATATTTATCTGCCTCAAGAGAAACAACATCAGTTTCCTGAAAGTATTTCCTTTAAGTACCTGCTAACCCTCTACATTTGTAACCTCTCCTAACGTTGTGAAGCTGGGGGTCATAAAGCGGGACATCCTAAAGCTGAAGGTCGATTAAGTATTTTGGAAGCGGTGACAAAATGCCTTTGGTACTTGAAGACTAGTTCAGCTAAAGTGCTTTGTCTTTTTGTCTCAAGAAAATGCAGGTCACTGACAAAACACCTCAAAAGAACAGTCGTTATTTTCTCACATAGAAGGCTTACCAGCTACCACACGACCCCTGTCTATAGGGCCAATTAAACGCAATAGTTAATTAATTACACTATTGCATCCCTAAAGCTATAAAATATATTTCACAAACTACTGCAGGGCTCGCGCAGCCCTGTGTGAAAAAGTTGCGCAACAGTTTTTCTTATCACAAGTAGCAGCGGTAGTACCGACGGAGTGCCGGTTGTGATATCAGCTAGTATAACAGAGTACAGACATGAGATGGACGTGTACGTCTAGTAGGGCTATATAGAGATACAGATGCTCCACTACACAGCCAAGTAGGCCCCTCTACACAACAGTACATAACATGTACTGCTAACTTACAAAACTTCATCATCAAATGCAAATTAAGAACAGAGCTCTTCATAGGAACCCTTGCGTTGTGATGCAGCAGCTTCAAGGCAACACTGGAAAAAGATGCGGGTCACAAAACGCCCTTGTCATAACATGTGGAAAAGCGCAACCAAGTCCCCCCACCTACAACCCTTGACCGCTGGGGAATATGGAAAGTTGAATTATTACTGTATATTATATTACTGGATTATTAGAAGAGGAACTCTCAAATTCAGTACATAAAAATACTGCATGACAAAAAGAAGGAAATATTGGAGAAAATCGTAGTATTCTAGTAGTTGAAACGTAGTTTTATTATAGTAGTATTATTTATTATAGTATTATTAAAAGTAGTTTTATTATAGACATCTTTTTAATCTTCCGCATAGCTAAAATGCGGTCATGTCACAAACTAGTAATCACACAAAATCTAGTGGTTCCTCATTTCTGAGTCACCGTGGATGTATTTATTCTAGAACAATCATCTGTCAAGATGTATGATTACATTATTATTATTTACTATTATTATGGGTGCCTCCAAGATACGGGATCACGATGCGATTCCTCAATAAATTATTTACGAAAATATTTTTTATATTACTCTTAATCATATTTCAGACCGGTGAGTGAGCGATGCCAGCTATAACTCGCAATAAATTTACTCATGAACCTACTGACATCAGTGTAATGGCATCGGGCGTTCGAGCCAATGCATCGATACCCCCATTATTTTATTGTAGTACTAAGCTCAATACTCACACCTGATTTTATGGACCTATCAACATTGTAAACTGAACAGATTGATTGAAATCATGATTTTTCTTTTTCATTGCAGGAAATGTGTTATAAAGTCAGTTGTTTGATTCGCTAGGCAACTAGCCTTTGACTTCTGTAGGACCCATACAATGTTATCTTCCCTCAATAGAAGGGAAGATAACTCTCTTGGTCTATTATTATATAAATAACATGCATCGCTATTAGCATAAAATTATTACGCAAATAATGCTGCACCGAGGCATTGCATCGGTCCATTCAAAGTAGTCCAATTCCCAGTGTTGTAAAGAGTCAAAAATTTGAGAGCCAGGAGTCTTAAAGAGTCATCAACAATTACAGTACCTAGAGTCAAGAGTCAAAAAGCCTTCCAGACAATCAAGTCCGAGGAGTCATTATTTTAAAAATTTTCCCAAGAGTCATACTCATTTTAAACTTTGGAGCAAGAGTCATTACAGAGTCATTGTCCTTAATTGAGAGTCGAGTCAAGAGTCATTGCTGTTGGAGAGAGTCAAGTCATTCAAGAGTCATTGTCATTATTCATTAGTGAGAGTCAAGTCAGGTTAGGAATCATTGCAGCTGTTGGTGAGAGTCAAATCAAGAGTCATTGCTGCTAGGGTGTCAAGTTTAAAGATATTTTGTAAATATATATAAATTTATTTAAATTCTAATGACAACATTGATAATACAATACAATGAATATAAATAAATCAATAATTAGAGATAAGAATAAGCCCAGAGAGACTACAACTTTTAAATAAATAAAAATAATTATATTTATAATATAGCATGCTATTATATTAACTATTTAACAGACATGTTCACAAAATTATTGCAATGCCTGCCACTGAGGTGCCAGTTTTAGCAGCCTAACATGTAGCAAGGGTGAAACACGGCAGCAACTCGCTTTACTATTAGTATTAGGTCTACTAGTAATACTATTTGATATAGATTATTAGAGACTAGAGACGTAGATTTGTATTAGAGTATTACTAATTCTAATACTAATGTGTAATACCTAACCTAATTCTAATACCTAATATTTATACTAACAGAGTTGTAACTTCTAATACTAAGTTCTAACTAGAATAAATCTAGAGTAACTACAAAATATGCATGAAAAGTAGCGTACCTCCAGTCTGCAGCTCTAGAAGGAACAGTCTAAAATAAAACTTAGCAAAAAAGCAAAACACTGTTAGTGCTAGTTGTGAGGCTACGCGATACCCCCAAACTCTATTTTTTAATATTTGGTTCCAGTGCTAGTTTTATACTTTTGATTGTGAGATAGAAATAGCGATCTACAGTTTAGCCTAGTTTCCTAATAATGTTGGTGTATAACCTCGCGGTAGCGGCCGCAACGTTGTCCTCATTGTTATACTCTACTCAATGAATTGAAGGTTCCAAGCTGTGTTTGTCTGTACTGTTTCTCTTCTGATGTTCCGTTTTTCATTTATAATTATGAATTATAAAATAATCACTCGAGTATTTTTGAGAGTCAATTGGTTTAAACATGAATGGAGTCTTGTAGAGTCACAACTTCTAAAAAATTGCCATCAGGAGTCAATGGTGAGTCAATTGGGTTTCATGTGGAGTAGAGTCACAAGTCAAACAGCACAATTGGGAGTCAAGTCAAGAGTCACCACATATTTTGAGAGAGTCAGACTCGAGTACAGTGATTTCCAAATGTGTGTGACTCGAGTGTGACTCCTAACTCGAGTCACAATGACTCTTTTACAACACTGCAAATTAGTGACTTTTACTTTTCTTTGTGCATTTTATTCTTAGTAAGTTTTCTTAGTCTAATTTTTCTTTCTTAGTCTAAATTTGTTTACAAATAAATTTTGTAAACATTCATTTGTATCTTTATGATACAGAATGTGTATTAGAAATAAACAAGCATAAACAAACATGCACTATTATAACCATATTGTATGGTGAGCACAGACCGGAGGCATGTGCAATCCTGAGCATCTTTCCAATCAGCCAATCACCAGAGTCCAATCCTTGAAGAATACACAGGTGTTGGACTAGGCTACTCCTTATTGAGCGAACCATTTCACAAGTTGAAGCCTGACCGCAATCTTAGAACTAAACAAAGCTAACAAACGGCACTATGTAAATGTACTTTACTACATTATTTTATTGTTACTGAAAAAAGAGTTGATAGAATTGTATAAGTGAGAAACTTACAGTTGCAGTTCTGCTGGCACTGGCAGTCGGTTGGCAGTCGTGAGAATAGAATCATCTCCTATACTAGGCCCTAGTCACCATCTAATAGCATACCTACACTTTTATATACGCACTATAGTCTCATATGCAGGACATGCTACGGGTGTATGTGTGTGTGCAAAGTGTTGCAATCTACCACTCCACAATATAGCCACAGATTAATATTTTTTATTTCCTTGTACAGTTAGTTATAAAATGGATCAGTGATTTATTGCAAATTTCAACCATTAATATTGTCGTCAAAGACACTAAATATATATGTTTAGTGTCTTTGGTATTGCAACTCTGGTACTTACAAAGTTGCTTGCATGATGATTGATGGTAGGCAGTTCCTGTTCACATTATTGAGAATATATAATGTGGTACTGGTAAGCGGTAAAGCACCAGTAGCCAGCAGGTACACTTTGCAAGAACAAGCAGAGTGTACCTGCAGAGTGTACCTGCAGAGTGTACCTGCAGAGTGTACCTGCAGAGTGTACCTGCAGAGTGTACCTGCAGGTGACCAAGTAATAAAGTCACTGCACTACAATAATTTGTTGTTCTTGTCACAAGTTTTGTAAAGTTAATATTAATATATATTTTTCTATGATTAAACAACAATGAATCATGGTGTCTTATGTTATACTGCCAGTACTAGTACCACATCCCTTTAGGGAGTTTCCTGCCCCTGACTATATTATTTGGGGAGTTTCCTGCCCGACTACATTATTGTAATGCAAAGTGCAGGTAATTCCTTATTTGTTTACATTGAGGGATTGGGTTTATTGTGCATCAACATAATGCAAGATTAATAATAAGATTAATCAAAGTTTAATCTAAGCTGTCATAAGACCTGTTGTGATTAACTTTTCTAACTGATCAACAGCTTTCTTCTTTTCATGTACATGGTTTTATAAGCATATACATAAAAGCTTTTTATAAGTATTTATAAGCTTTTATAAGCTTTTATAGCACTCACTACATTTATTGTACCCAAGGTCCCATTTAGTACAAAATATACAATGAGCGGCAATAAAATTGATAAAATGGAAATAGTTAAATAATGTAATAATGTAAGAGTTGTGTTCTACTATTGAAAAGTTTATTGCTCATCCTACAATATTGCTGGATTAACTGCAACTGGATATAAAAACAAGTGCATGTATAATATTTCGGAGACTTATACATTTCTGCTGAATGTAATAGTTGTTATTACATTTATTAGTGTTTTCGGATAACATGTAATACATGCACATGTCAGCCTCTCATCTCTGCTTCATATTAATGCATGTACACACTGACCTGTGAACACTTGCTGAAATATTTTTTGTTGAATATATATTTTAAATATAGAAACGTATTGTATCCTACTTACAATGCACAATGTATGATGTACAGGTCTTATAATGTATTAGTATCATTCTACACATTAATTTGTACAAAACACTTTATGGTTATATATATAATAATGATAATAATCAGTAGCATAGTAATGCAAATTACGTTTAATAGCAGAGGCAGTGTCTGAGACTTGTACTCAAGCGAGACTCAATTCCAAAATCCATCAATAATTCTCAAAATGCTTTCTAGACACAACTTATGATTAATTTTACTGTTTCTGGCAAAAAAGAGTTGATATGACACTTGAGTTTAATCATCACTAATTATTTGTAAACCCATGAAACTTGACCTCGTGTAGTGCATAGGCTAAAGACTTGAGTCGGGATTTAATTTGAATGAGAGAATTGGCTGAAGACTTGACCTAAGACTTGACTTCATGCGGTGCATGGATTTACGACTTGAATTCAGACTTGTTGACAAGCAAAATCCAACGACTTGCTGCCACCTTGCGACCAAACAGACTTGAGACATGACTTTCCAAGTTGAAACGAAACTTGAGCAAACCTCTGCCAAATAGCGTAGGATAGATATTTGATTAGCAAAAATCACGAAAAGAAGATTTAACATACTATTACAATAAAAGGAAAATAAAGACGATATAACTAGTATATGAAAAGTATTAAGTAATAATATATGCATATGACTAGTAATATAACTATACTAGACTGGACAGTTCATCCTGTTGACACTAGGAATAGTAAGCGGGACCGAGAAGCTACAGACAATGATTTAGAAACTGGAGATATCGTTTCAGTAGACTGTTGATGGGCATTTCCTAATTGGTAGTGTCAGTGCTCAGACTGGCATAAAGTGTCAAATCCATAGTATAAACACACAAACATACTCCAAAAATACTTCTACAGTGTCATTATGGAAAGAATCGTGGAAAGAAATAGAGTTTCCTGAAGTTTGTGAACGTACACTGAGCAGTAGGGATATCTGCAGCTGTGATTCTTCTACTAAGTTCCGAGTAGGTGTAAATACCATCAGATATAATCTTATCTCGTATCTGCAAATACCATAATGAACAACAGATAAATATGATACATATTTGTCTGACAATGATCCGCACAATCCCTAATAGTATCTAACATGACCCAAAGCATCACTAAAGCCAGACCAAAGCCAGACCAAAGCCAGACCAAAGCCAGATCAAAGCCAGACCAAAACCAAGACCAAAGCCAGACCAAAGCCAGACCAAAGCCAGATCAAGAGCAGGCCAAAGTCAGACCACAGCCAGACTAAAACCTGATCGAAGTCGGACCAAAGACCCGCCGAAGCCTCATCGCGCCAGAATAAACCTTGACCAAATGATCATCAAAGCTCAACTACCCCTTTCACTGCCGAGTTG